>JAODAL010006321.1:0-134621 GCA_025379985.1 Phyllomedusa bahiana | reverse complement strand
TGGGGAAAGGGGTGAACCCCCCAAAATTTTTGGGAAAAAGACCCCAACCTCGATAACCTCATACACTAAAAAACCTTGTTTTTAACCCAAAACCAAAAATAAATGCATTGGGGGTCTGTGCGGCCCAATTTTTCAAACCCTAGCACAATTCATAACTCTGTCAGCCTGTGGAGGAGGGTTAAAAGGATTATAGATGGCTGGAAATCATATACTTAATCTAATGCATGCTTCTATCATACAAGAATATAGCCAGTTAGGTTGCTTTTTTCTTCTCCAATAGTCTATGTGTTACCAGCATTTATTTTATCTTTTTTTATTTTATTTATTGTTTACCCCATTTTTGTTCACGTCGTGTAAGTTTATCCATCCACGCCTTCTAAGGGTATGTTCTCACGACGTATTTGTGCCAAAGTATACCCGGCAAATACGGTCAGATCATAGTACTCATTGAGAACTTTGTTAAAAAAACATATTACTGTGCGCCTGTAAAAAGGAGTGAAATGTTACTTCTTTCGGGTGCTTACGGACTGGGGAATATGATTCTAAATAGGAGGCAGGTGCTTGCCTATCGAAAGTACTTTCAACAGAAAATATTTGTGGTGGTTCCTGTGCCCCCCAAATATCCCTTTAAAATACCCAGAGCCAGGAAATTTTTTTTTTTCCATAAAAAGTAAGCTAGAGCTTTTTTTTGTTATTTTTTTGTGTTTATTGACTGTACCATATAATGTACTGGGGGAAAAAAATTCTTTGTGTGGTGGAACTGAAAAAAAAGCCATTTCGCATTTTTGATTTTGAGGTTTATATATTCCAGGAAAAGATTTAGGGGACATGTTAACCCGGGCCGACTCCCCGTATACCCGTTTCCCAATAGGTTATCGAAGAGTTTATAAATGCTGGGAAACATTTTTATAAATCTTCCCATTTTTTACGCCAAAAGTAGTCTTACCCATGCCATTTTGAAACTGGTATAGATTTGTGCGACTGTTTCCCGGGGAAACTTGTTGCATTTTGGCCCTAAACCGAAAAAATTGACACCCCATGCATCTTTGGTGTCATGTCTGGATTATGCCATTTTCTGTGACCAGTAACATTTTTGCTTTTCCATTTTACCTAATGAGGCTTTTTTTTTTTTGGGGTGAAGGAATTTTTTTTTGTTACCAAAACTTGGATGCATAACTTTTATATAACTTATTATGTCAATTGTTTGGGACTGTAGTTTTGGCGCTGGAGGTTTTTTTCCCCCACCGTGTACAATATAAATTATGTTATATTTTAATATATTGAACTTTTATGGATTCAGTGATACTATGGGCCACATGTATGAAAATTGTCTAAGGCTATGTCTCCACTGCACAGGAATACGATCGTATCTTCGGTGCTTTTAGTTTTTTAAAAACTAAAACTAGTTTCTTGGCGTCTTCTCATACAATACAAAGTGCAACAAAAAACACGGTCCTGCGTCGAAAAAAACATCCGCTTTCGGGCCGTTTTTTGTCCAATGTAGTGGAGACATAGACTAAAACTCACTTTGTTGCCTATAGCAACCAATCAGTGCACCCCTTTCATTTCAAATAGTGCTATGCAAAAATGAAAGGGGAGCTCTGATTGGTTGCTATGGGCAACCAAGGGAATTTTAGACCTAGACAGTTTTCATACCTGTGGCCCTTTGTGTTAATTGTTTTATTTTCTTTATTATTTAATTTATAACATGGCGCCTATTTTATTACACCTATTACACCCTGCAAGGTGTAATAGGTGTAGAGACATGGCAACCTTTCTTAGACCCGGATGCTAACCACTCATCACCCCTCACTCCAGGAAATTCAAGATAAGAGTTTATTCAATAATTAGGACAGACAAAATAGGGTGTGACGTTTCAGTCCTTTCACAGGACCATTTTCAAGCTGATGCAAATCTTTTGGAGTGCTGCAATCAATGGATGGTTTTCTAGTTTATTTTAGCCCTAGAGCCCTATTTGGCTACAGCAGTCAGGAGACAATGCCTGGCATCACTTCTCCGAATTTTGCTTCTGTGCGGTGACATCAGGCTGTGGCATTTTTAAAGCATGACCCAGATAACCCCTTTAATAACTTACACACACACAACACTATATTCACAGTTGTATGTGTTAAAGGGGGTTTGCTACGAAGTAAAATTGACGTGAGAAGCTTACAAATGAAATAACAAACATTTTCACCATTCATTATTATAAAAAATTCTGCACAGTTTTTGTTTTAGCTGCTCCCTTAGTGATCCATTGTTTATAGCTCGTCTCCAGGGGATACGACCAGGGCTGAGAGCTTCTCAGTCCTGGTCGCACATGCTCAGACATCACTTCTCCTCTCAGGCAGCTACTGAGTGTTCAAACCCTGGGTGCTGTTATTCTACCCCCCATCCTCTGTACTCCTTAGTAATTAGTCAAACAGTGCAAATACATAAAAAAGAGACCTCAATGAGGTCTGTGCATTGATAAAGAGGAAAAAACCAACAACACAGGTTTGGTTCCTGTATGGATTTGAACCTAGGACCCTTGTGCCTGGAAGGAAAAACTTTACCTCTCAGCTACTCACAGTGCTTTACCTAAACAGACCTGTCTTTGACTACAGAGATGAAAGGCATGGTGATGTCATCCTGCTGGGTCACAAGATATGCAATTCAAACAAATCACACACGCCCCCTTCTGAGCACACAGAGCTGAAGAGCTGGATACAGGAGGTATGAAATGAGATTGTGGCAAAACCCCTTTAAAGAAACAGCAAAACCTCAAACACCATCTAAATTTTGCATGCAGTTGAGAACTATATATCTATGTAATTTTCCATCTGTCTGTATAAACTCTATCCCTACTCAAAAAACGCAAATTCCCAAACCTAATATTACACACAATCTTACAGTTGAACTACAGTGATGGCCAAAAGTATTGGCACCCCTGCAATTCTGTCAGAAAATCCTGAAATTGATTGCAATCACAAATTCTTTGGTATTATTATCTTCATTTAATTTGTCTTCAATGGAAAATCACAAAAAGAATTGTCATAAAGCCAAATTGGATATAATTCCACACCAAACATAAAAAAGGCGGTGGACCAAAGTATTGGCACTGTTTGAAAAATCATGTGATGCTTCTCTAATTTGTGTAATTAACAGCACTTGTAACTTACCTGTGGCACCTAACAGGTGTTGGCAACAACTAAATCACACTTGCAGCCAGTTGACATGGATTAAAGTTGACTCAACCTCTGTCCAGTGTCCTTGTGTGTACCACATTGAGCATGGAGAAAAGAAAGAAGACTAAAGAACTGTCTGAGGACTTGAGAATCCAAATTGTGAGGAAGCATGAGCAATCTCAAGGCTACAAGTCCATCTCCAAAGACCTGAATGTTCCTCTGTCTACCGTGCGCAGTGTCATCATGAAGTTTAAAGCCCATGGCACTGTGGCTAACCTCCCTAGATGTAAAGCCCATGGCACTGTGGCTAACCTCCCTAGATGTGGACGGAAAAGAAAAATTGACGAGAGATTTCAACGCAAGATTGTGCGGATGGTGGATAAAGAACCTCGACTAACATCCAAACAAGCTCAAGCTGCCCTGCAGTCCGAGGGTACAACAGTGTCAACCCGTACTATCTGTCGGCATCTGAATGAAAAGGGACTGTATGGTAGGATACCCAGGAAGACCCCACTTCTTACCCCGAGACATAAAAAAGCCAGGCTGGAGTTTGCCCAAACTTACCTGAGAAAGCCTAAAACGTTTTGGAAGAATGTTCTCTGGTCAGATGAGACAAAAGTAGAGCTTTTTGGGAAAAGGCAACAACATAGAGTTTACAGGAAAAAAAAAGAGGCATTCAAAGAAAAGAACACGGTCCCTACAGTCAAACATGGCGGAGGTTCCCTGATGTTCTGGGGTTGTTTTGCTGCCTCTGGCACTGAACTGCTTGACCGTGTGCATGGCATTATGAAGTCTGAAGACTACCAGCAAATTTTGCAGCATAATGTAGGGCCCAGTGTAAGAAAGCTGGGTCTCCTTCAGAGGTCATGGGTCTTCCAGCAGGACAATGACCCAAAACACACTTCAAAAAGCACTTGAAAATGGTTTGAGAGAAAGCACTGGAGACTTCTAAAGTGGCCAGCAATGAGTCCAGACCTGAATCCCATAGAACACCTGTGGAGAGATCTCAAAATGGCAGGTTGGAGAAGACACCCTTCAAATCTCCTGGGCCTGGAGCAGTTTGCCAAAGAAGAATGGTCTAAAATTCCAGCAGAGCATTGTAAGAAACTCATTGATGGTTACTGGAAGCGGTTGTTCGCAGTTATTTTGCCTAAAGGTTGTGCTACCAAGTATTAGGCTGAGGGTGCCAATACTTTTGTCCGGCCCATTTTTGGAGTTTTGGGTGAAATGATCAATGATTTGATTTTTGTTTCATTCTCTTTTGTGTTTTTTCATTGCAAGCAAAATAAATGAATAGATTAATACCAAAGAATTTGTGATTGCAATCATTTTCAGGAAGAAACTCAGTATTATCTGACAGAACTGCAGGGGTCCCAATACTTTTGGCCACCACTGTATGGGTGCAGTGAGATAAGATTTTTTTCCTTTACAAGACCAAGATCAAATCTCTAGCTGGGATATATTCACCATAAACAACAGCAGAACTGATCTCCCAGTGGATGCTCATTTCTCTGGAGAAAATCACTCTATGGAAGATTTGCAGGTTATAGTCTTAATGGGGCATTTTAAGACACAGAGGGAGAGGAAGGAATGGGAATATAAGTTAATGCAAAAATTTAAAACTCTGCAAAATGGACTGAACATTCATAGCAGCTTCATGTCACACTATATGTGAACTGTGAGGGTAACAAATCACCCCTGATAGCAGATAAGAGAAATAATTACTGATCCCTTCTGTCACGCCTCACAAGTTTCCAGATTGTTGATTTCTTGACCTGTTGTAAATAACTGCTCTACTTATATTGCATTTTGTTATTTTTAAGAATTCTAAGATCCTTTGAAGATCCATGTCTTTTGTGTATAAAATGTCTTTGAATTTTCAGTTCTTGTATAACACTAGTCTGAAGAAGGGAGCTAGCACTCTCGAAAGCTCACCATCAAATATATTCAATTTGCCTCTAAAAGGTATCGCCTGATTTCTTCACTCTTCTACAACTTGTACATTGTGAAAGATCCCGATGTTCCTTCCTAAAGGGGTTGTCCACTTTCTTAGAAAAACTAATAGACAGCTTCTTGGGCTCTATTAAAATGTCAAAACCTTCATGTACTTCTGATTGGGCACATCATTACTGCAACCGCTGATTTGCTTTCATCACCATTTGGAGCTGTTCACTTTCGATGGATGGTATAATTTAGAGGCGTGTGGCCGCATCAAGCAGTCTGTGGACACAGCAATGACATCCCTGTCCAAAAGTTAAAAAAAAAAAATAGAAGAACATATTGAATTAGTTTTGGAGCCAGAGGAATATGAGTATAGTTTTTTTTTTATTTTAATAGTGCCCCAGGATCTGTCTATTAGTTTAATATCTTCATGAAGGCCCAGTCCAGTGGACTAATTAGTCCCGGGATGACCATGGTATCTTGAAACCATTGTATGTTGAGATCATAACTCTCTAGAAAACTGGTAGTTGATTTAGAAACCCCAAAATGTCACCGAGGTAATGCAAAATGAAGATCAAACAAAATTCCGAAAATAATTAATACCGATGTAAGTTGTTACATATTACAGTCAGAAAGAGCTGTTGGAAACTGGAAATTTCTTTGTATGTTGAGGACAGAAGCTTCTTAGGGTCATGTACCTTAGACACAATGAGCGACATGTATAAATCCTGCCGCTGGCACGCCAGTTCCAAATAGCTTTAAGGTGTAGAAAGTGGCAGAATGTATGGACCTGTTCTCATACATACATATTCTAGGGCCAATACAACAAGTCCGGCTCAGGCACCACCTTTAACCTTGTCTGGCTGTTCTAACTGTTCTGCGCCTAGATTTGGCATCAAAGAATCATAATTCTATGAATGTGAGGGGATAACCCCCCTCAGAACTCCCCTAATCTTTGGCGCATTAAAAAGTGTCTTTGGTGCATTACAAAGGCACTTATAGCTATAAAGTTTGGAGTTCACCTGTTCAAACATTATTTTGGTTCAAAGTACACCAGAAAACAGGCGTAGCCCTTTTCATACATGTCACCCAATGTTCCAGAAAAAAGGAAAATGGGCCGACCTCATCTGGTGCCCAAAGGAGCTGCTCATCCTGGCACATGTCAGAAGCAGTGCATAACATTTAATACCGGACTATACTGTAGAGAGGCGCTAATAGACTTCCAATCACAGCATGCACTTCACTAATACAGGGGTTTTACAAGTAAAATGGTCGTGATTTGCTGGATCAGTGTCTGGGACATTGTGTGTTGAATTCACAATCAACATACGTTGTATGTTGGAAATATTGTATACTGAGGCCATTGTAGCTTGAGGTACCACTGTAGTCACACAGAGAATAAAAGACTGTGCATTTGGCATTTGTGTGGATACTATTCTTTAGTATACCACACACAATTAAGTGTGATTATCTTATTACAATAGACAGGATCTTGTAGAGTAAAGTTTTCATTAAGCAGATACCATATTAGCCTACGGATGACAGATGCCACTGTATGGCATCTGTCACAGATATCTATTTAATGGATAGGTCATGAGGTTTTAAATAGATCTTCACGATATATCCATGAGACAATTGCCTATGGGTTTTGGGGGCATTAATAGGATGCCTAACTGTGTTATCCATCACCTATAGGCGAGAATGTCATCTGTATAATAGATATGTAATGAGAAAGCTCAGAATGTACCTATGACAAACAGTATGTGGGTGACATATGCCACAGTTAGGCATTTGTTGCAGACTCTGTTTAACGGATACATTGGAGCCAGCCTTACAGATGTCACTAAGGAAATAGATTAATTTTATATTTGAATTCCTGCAGTGTAAGAAATGTAGTTCTGCACATTTGTATCCTTTCCTTTGCAGCTGCTGCTGGTTTTATAGATCTCCTGCTTTCATGCTTGCTGGGTCGACTGGGCTGGGATGTCGGAGCTGTTGTCTTTGCTTTGCCCCTTCCTCTTTTACAGGAGATAGCTAAAATGGTGGTCTTTGCAATTAACTTTATAAACAAAAGTAGTAAAACTACAAAGCAAGAATTGCAGGGAAATTATAAACTATTGTCTGTTTTATCCCCCGGCACTGCTGCAGTAGAGTCATAGGGATGGCAACACTTCTTCTGTGCCACTAGTGGTAGGGGAAGCTCCCGCACTGTCCACACAGTCTCCCAGTGCTCTTCACCCGCGTCACACACACTGGCTGTAGGTTTCACTGGTGTTGATCAGATCCTCATGGAATTTCTCATCATTCGAGGCTCGTGGAAGGCCCGTAAAAACTTGCTTTCTCATGTAGCTCTCTTTTGCAACACCTAAAATCAACTCAACCTACTTCTGCCTGGAGTATGAAAAATTGAAAAAATGACCACTCAATACTTCACAGCTACACAAAAGGTTTGAAAGACAGAGATACCCTTTCCTTCTTTTTAGTTTCCAGGGCTGTGGAGTCAGTGCCCATTTTGCAGGAGTCATTATAAAATGGACCGACTCCAAAAATATATAATACATTTGGTACAGTTAGTTCAATGCAGTATGTGCTGAATATTGTTTCAGAAGAATTTGGGAAAAGTATGAAATGTCCTATAAATGTCTGTTCTATACCTGATCTAAGGATCTAGATTTTTAGTTGAGATGAATGTGTGCTGCACTTTGTGTACATGCTTAGTAGTGAAGCTCCTCCACTACAGACCTGAGAAAAAAGGCACTGTGAAGGAATGCCTGCACTCGTCTCAGAACCAGGGCTGTGGAGTCGGAGTCGTGGAAATGGAGTCAGTGGTCATCTTGGTGGAGTCAGAGATGAAGTCAGATTCAGAGGTTTTGCTCTTCCTACTCCACTTTTTGCCCTTCCTACTCCAGTTTACAGCACATAGATTTTGGGGTATGAGAACTGAACACTTACAGAGAGTGTACAGGCAGTGGTATCCACAGGCTGCAGGAAGACCAAGAAGAAACCTTTTTTCTCTAATAAAATATACAGTTTGCTAAAAAAAATTATAACGGCAGGCAGTGTCGGACTGGGGTGCCTATGGCCCACAGGTGGAGTTGACTCTAGGGGCCCACCGATTGAGCTGTTTCTGGGCCCATCAGTGGAGTTTATTTTGGGGGCCCACCTACAGCTACTGTAAATGACTGAACATGCCTTCTATACCCTGCATTCACCTGTAGGCCAGCCCGAGCCTGATGAAAGGTTAGCTAGAAGATACAAATTTCAAGTATGTAAGAATAGTCACAGTGATTCACTTTTCTGTAGAACTCAATTGCAAAAAGATAAACTTCTATAGAGTCATTCTAGGGTAGAAAGTTACCATCACTACTATAGTTTTGGCCACATTCTCTTGGTGTCTCAGAAAGATATGGATAATTCTCTTGGTGTTATCTCTTCTTGATACTTCCAAACAATTGTACATGCTCAGTTCCATCAAATGATATTGTGTTCAGTTTCAATGGTTTCTTATTAGTACAATAGCCAAATGAATCAGAATTCTGCTTTATATCATACAATATATTGCTGAAATGACTTATGAGTTACAGGCCTGCACAACTTGGCTCTATGTAAGGGACAAAGTTAAAGTAGGCTTAGGATACATTCACGTGACAATAAAATGTAATTGTGGAATCCATGAGGATATGTTATCCAACATATTTTTAACAATAATTTTTATTTTTTTTTACTAACTTTAAATACTTATTGCATGTTGATTTAGACATGTTTTCGTATTTAGTTTTATAGGCGGCTTGCAGTCAGAAGGATTTCAGCCATCCCATTGACAACAATAGTACATTTCTAAGCATTTTGTTGTTGTAATACGACCAAAGAATGAGCATGTTCAAAAATGTTTTGACTGCGTGTCAGTTTTGAAAATTGTGCGGCGAAAGTAATCATTGTATGAGCCCCTTTCATTTTTTCAGAGCACTATATGAAGGGGCACTCTTGATTGGTTGCTGAGAGCAACACAGAAAATCTTAGACCGAGACAGTTTTCATACATGTGGCCCAATATGTTTATCTCGCCAACAAAAAGCACAAAGGAGTACACGCAAATACATTCGTGAACCTCTATTCACAAATTATTCAAAAACATCCATTAAGATATTCATAGAGTACATTCAAAAATCAAACATAATAGAATATACAGCATACATATACAAGTGACTGTAAGGCTAAGTCTGCACAGCATATGTCAAAATGCCGTCCAAAATCCGGCGGCATTTTGACATTGCAAGACCATGATTTTTTGGTGCAGATTTGCGTAAAAAGCCGTGGTCGGTTTTCGAATTTGCCATCGGCCCTGTACATCCAGTGTACGGGGCCAAAGGCAAATCTAAGCAGAATCTAGCGGAACATACAACATGCTGCATATTCGGCCAGATTTTAAACAGCACAGGGTATCGTCAGATTTTCAAAATACAAAATATGTGGAAAATCTGATGGTATTCCTGTGCTGTGTAGACATAGCCTAAGTCTTTACATCCAAATTATGACCTTCATCAATCTTAAAGTAAAATATCAGTAAAAAAGTCTTATACACTAAAGTGACATTCTTACCCATGTTTAAGCTGTTCTCTGCATCACACGTGGTGCCATTTGTCTAAGTAAGCAAGCATCTGTAAGTCCACTCTGGATTAAAGGGGTTTTCTTGCTACAAAGATCATATCTCAAATGATGGGGAAAGTAAAAATAAGCACTTTTGCAATTGGTTTGCATTACCTAAATCACTTAGTAAAAGCAGATATCACTTTTTTGTGCTTATATAGCTATTTCTGCAGCAGCTGGACGTCACGCCCCTTTTTCTGTGATTGACTGACTGATATGTCATTCAGCCTGTTCAGACACGCCCCCTGATGGGAAGTGCCTCCTGTGCTGTGATTGGCTGCCTGCATTTTGTGCCTACTTCCCTCTGAGCTGTGGGAAACAAAAGTAAAACTAGCTGCCTGAGATGGCTGCTGGCTCTATACTCATCTCCCAGCTCTATGGTGAATGATCTGGGCATATAACACAGTCTTATACCCTGTGCTCCCTCCATATAACACAGCTTTATACAGTCTGCTCTACCTCCTGCCAGATAACAGAGAGGGAGGGGGGAGGGCAGTGTGCATCCTCACATGTGTTTCATCAGTTAAAGGGCTGTGTTCTGATTCACCATTAAAAAATATTGGGGTTACAGCATACAGGGGCTTGTTTGCAAGGAGCTTGTGCAGCCTCAGCGAAGCAAAATCCCATGAAACACTGCAGGAGGCTGCGAGCTGATGCCCTTTCCCCTTTTCCCCTACTTACACAGAATGTTATGTCACAAACTCTCATGGGAAAGACTCGCCTTTTTAGGAGTTGAAGTTAAAAACCAACTCAAGTCTGTGAAAGCGTCAAACAATAAAACCCCTTTAAATACCCTTCATTCTGACTCGATCTTATGTTTCTGACTCGTGGCCAGTTGTTTTGGTTCTTGTTAATGGCTGTACTTGTAACTCCCATAAAAAATTAATGAAGATGAAAGCGAATTTTCGCGTCCTCAATTCCTTGCGGTAGCAAATTTTTTAGCGGGGTCTTGTGTTGGTGGGTTCAGGTTTAGACATTACATTGCAAATTTTAAAAAATATGTACTATCCATTTTGTGGTGCTTCACTTTAAGCAGGGGGTGTTTGGCTATTTTCTGTTATTTCTTTTTTTTTTTAAAACATTTCACTAGGGCATGTCCCCATGACAGGTTTTCGGTGGTTTTTCAGAGGGTTTTCTTTTTTTTTTAGACTGCCTAAAAAAAAACCGGGAACGAAAAAACAAAAGGGTGCCATGGAAAAAACCCGTGCAGCATCCCAGTTTGCCGCAAAAATTGAACATGCATTTTCTTCAATCCGGTTTTTTCCCGGACGGAATCTGTGCAGTCAATGTGAAGGGGGGGGGGCTTTTTTCCGCTCATGCGGGGGAAAACCCGTTCCCCCCTCCCACCCGGGAAAGGCCGCAAAACAGGCAAAAACCGGGCCCGGCAAACCGGCCGGTATTTGTCCTTTGGCACTAGGAACGCGCCCTTACATTTTACTTTTTCAGCAAAAAATCCGTTCTTAGGATATTCACATGATTGCGGTTCTCTCATTGTACCGTTCCTTTTTCCCGTGCTTAGTTTATACATGATTAAAACCAACATGTGTAGTTCATCAATATATATCCATTTTGACATATTGAAACCTTTTTTTACTTTTTTGTTGTATTGATATTTCTTTTTCTTTGGGAGACCTTATCGGGGGCTCATTGGTTATCCTTTTTTTCCCTTTTTCAAGTTGTTTTTGCTTTTAATTTTTAAATATTTACTTCCGCTAAATTTCTTTAAACCATAAATGGGGA
Source organism: Phyllomedusa bahiana (assembly GCA_025379985.1). Taxonomy (NCBI): domain Eukaryota; kingdom Metazoa; phylum Chordata; class Amphibia; order Anura; family Hylidae; genus Phyllomedusa; species Phyllomedusa bahiana. The sequence continues at coordinate 123,127 of JAODAL010006321.1, read as the reverse complement.
TGCTTGGTTTGAAATGCTCGCCAAACGGGTTTGTCACCCTATGTTCATTTTTAATATGTATGGAATAAAGCCACAATTCACAATTGTTTGCAGGATACAGAATCTTTCCTTTCAGTTTGCTGCACTACACTTCCTTCTTGTATTGTATATTCATTTCAGCCTTATATTTTGTGTTACATTGTGGTCATTAGAAATATTCTACATTGCAAAATGGTAATCAGATTTGGCATATACTGAATATCACAGCAAAAATTAATGGGAGGAGGCGTAGAGAAGTGCATGGTTTATTAAAAATTAGTAGGATTTTTGAGAAGAAAAAAGGGAGAATAGAAAATTTGGGGTTTTAATTTTAACCTTTGCTATGGGACCCAGTGAATGTTTGCTATTGCAGTTTACAACGAAAGCCCCTTTTGGGGTTTTTTATTACTTTTTTTCATCTCTATGACTTTTGGGGGTGGCTTTTTAAACATGGACTTCTTAGACAAACGGGAAGTTGGGACACCCCAATGGGCTCAGATTTCTAGTTCAGAAGAAAATGCTGCCCATTTCCTCTGGTAGACTTCTTTTGGGGGAAAGGTCACCAGGGAAACTGACTTGTTTTTTTTTCCTGAAATCACTTTTACTGCAGTACAGAACAAAAGAGGTCTCCCTGCCTTCTAGCTATATTTTATGTGAAAATTGTGTTTGGCAGGAACTGGTCTTTGGAGATTTCAATTACATTTTGTTCATCATAAAATTTTTACTAGTCATATAAATGTCTTTTTATACGGGATAAAAAATGTTCCTGCAAACATTAGGGGCTGTTCACTTGCATTATAATCATGAATAACAAATCTCTTATAAAAATGCTGTCACAAAAATCTATTTTTGCCAATAATTAGCTTCTATAATCAGTGGTTTAAGTAAGACTTATAAATAATATTATTCCTATTATTATTTTTCTTTGTTAATCTGATATCTTAATGAAATACAACAGTTAACCAGCCCCTTCTAAGCTAAACAGCACTGAAAATTCCAAAGTCCAAAACTTCAGGAATGCTAGCTTAGGGTATGTGCACACAGCGCATTGAATTAGTTTTTACAATACATAAAACGTATTGTGTAAAACGATCCAAATACGTACCCCAAGGCGATATTATTTGATAGTTTTTTTGGACTGCAAAAACGTACTCTATTCTTTCTACTGGCTTTACATGCGCAAAACGGTTCAAGAAGTGAAATGTCACTTCTTTGTACAGATCCATAAAACACAATACAATAACATATTTTAAATGTTTCAAAGACATACTAATTTCATTTAAACATAAAAACTGAAAGGAACATTTTAAATCGTATTGGGTATGTAATATGTACCCCAAAAAGTGTTTCCAAACAACTTGTGAACATACCCCTTTGGGGGGCCCTTTACAGGCAAAGGACAAATACCGGTCAGTTTTTTCCGACCGGTTTTTGTCTGGTTTTTCCCCTCCCCACCCCTGCGGGGGGCGGGGTTTTTTCTCTCGATGAGCAGAGAAAAAAACCCCCACTTCCTTAAAAACATCTCATATTCCACCCAAAAACCGGGGCAAAATGTGCATTAGATGTTTTTCTGGTGGGACTGCTGCACTGGTTTTCATAGAACCCGTTTTTCTTTTTTCGGCCGGTTTTTCAGACAGTTTCAAAACCCAACCGCCACAAACCCCCATGGGGACATACCCTTACAGAAAAAAGGGATAAAGGAAAGAAAAATGCACAAGGGATTTTTGGGGGAAGAATTCATTATGCATCCCCCCCGCGTTCCTCCCCCCAACCCCTAAAACTAGTCAGAAAACACAGCTTCCCCCCACCACAGGACAAGCTCAATTTAAATGTTAATCGCCAAACTCTCTTTCCCCCAAACCTGTAGGAAGTCGCCACAGCATGGGGTCAACCCCTAAAAGGACCTAAGTAACCTAATTACACTGAACAAAAGTGGTTTCCCAAGCTCGCAAGCTTCAAAGATTTGCCAAATTTTAGCCCCTGGGTCGTCTCCGATATTTCATACGATTTTAGGCGACCAGCTCATAACTGGCCATGGGAGTTATATCTCAAAATTGGGAAAATTTTCCCGCATGCACATTCCCCTTTTCCCGGGTTCCCCCGGGCCATGGGGACTGGATATCCCCAACCCAAACCCGGGGGGTCCCTAAATAGGTGTGGGCTCTAAACCCGGGTTTGGGTAAAACCAGCGGTTCTGATGAGCACCGGGTCGGGTTTTTGTCCAAGGGGCCCCGCCGAGTTATAGTCCATTTTTGGGGTTTTATCAGAAATGCCTGACCTGATGGGGGGATTCATACCCTCCCAGGGTGTGTAGGGGCGCCCGGGGGCTTTTCCCCTACAAATAAGCCGGCCGGGGGTGGCTCTTCCTTTTTGATCGGAAGGGGGCCCCCAAAAGAACAGTTCCGGGAACCCGCAGCACACCCGGGCCACTATCCCCCCCATGGGGGCCGGGGCTCCAAGCAACAAGGTAACTTGACTTTTTTTTAATTCCCCCCCCTTTTTGTCTGAAACCAAAATTTGTATTTGCACCTCTCTCTGACCGTATATTATTATCCATCTTGTACATATTACCGTCTAGGGGCCCCCTTAAGGCAAATTTTAAATCTAAAACTTTAACTGAGTTAGTCTTTTGATCAAGCCTCACACCCTAATTCTCGTCTATAGTAATGCTACCCAAGGGTTGGTTCCGACCCTGCATAAGTCGGCAAGGGAACCGGCCCTTTAACTAAACGAGCAACTGGGGGCAGCATTTTGTTTCCCTGTGCCAGTTGGGAAATGGGTTAACAGTGGAACAGTATCGGGCTGCCCTTGAGCCCCCCCATGGGCGCGAAACGTCGAATACACCCCAAGTGGGCCGTCCCTTCAAGGGGCCGGCGGACAGTTGTTTTCGTCACAGTATTCCATTTCTGAAGGGGGAGCACAAATTAAACGGAAAAGGGTGCCAGATAGATTTATTTAGGAGATTTAGGCTTAAAGGTGTTATACCCTTCACACTGATTAGCTTTAAATATTTATGCAAAGATAAATAAAAAATGATAAAATCTAAATACATCACTGTTCCAATTTCTCTTCATTTCAGAGTTAAAGCAGTTCTAATCTCTTGCTTGGATTCAGAAAGTGTTCTAGCTGCCGATTACCTCCCTCTGCTCTAGCAGTGGTGAGGTCACTCCCTCTTATTTATCACGGGAAAGGGAAATTGCTTCCGTCTTTGATCCTGTCTTTCAACTGAGAAAAACTTTAACCGTTAACGTTTACTGCGGGGGGGGGGGAGCACCTGTCCCATCCTGTCAGGTCTGCAGAGCACATATAATTAAACCAAAGATTACAGAGTCACTCAGCAGCTATCAGTCTGTTTTGGCAGCGTGTAAGCCTTTCTGCTAGTTTACATTTTTAGCTAGACATCCTGCTTGGTCAGTGTCATTGTTTTTCACAAGCCCTCCAACAGTAATGTCCCTGTAACGGGCACAGCTTGGAATAGAAGTTTGTAGAGCTGAAATGTTAGTCTCTCCCATCCACATCCACAGAACAGTAAAAGTCTGTGAAGAGTGAAAACAGCCAGATGGGTAAACCTTTTTAATCATCTTCCATCTACTTCTTGCTAATCTATTAAATGCATGTTAGTATATTATAGAGGAGAAAAGGGTTAAAATCTGATTGCAGAATCATCGTAAACAGGCTTTTGCTTATAGTCGGTTCTTTATGCAGCCTACAAATCTTTCTACTACTTGTCAATCTCATACTTCCAACACCAAAAAATTGCTTCCTCTTACTCCTACCGCAAATTTTAATACCAAAAACATAACCCAAAAATTCTAAAACGGAAAAAAGGGTAAATTACATCAAATCCTTAGAATGGATAAAATTGCTGGTTGGAAACAAACATATCAATACCACCCCCACGAAACCCCTAAAAAGAGATTTTTAAAACCCCTTCCCGACTTGGGGCGATGCTACCCCCCAGGGGGAAAGTACCCCCCGCAAATGGACGTTGCTACCCCGGGCGATGGGCGGGCTTGCGGGCGACCCGGCCGGATCACGCCATGGAACCACGAAAAATTACCGCGGGCTTCCCCCATCACCCAGGCCGAGTGGCCCCGGGCCGCGGGTGAAAAAAACGCATTTTTCCCGCAGCCTGTCATGGCCGCATAATGACCCCCGCAGGCGGGAGGAGTGAGCTCCCTTTTCCTACGATCGGCGAGGCGCGCACAGATGCCGCTCGCCCGTCTCCTACGATCCCGGATGCTATCTAAATGCACCCCGGGTAGTCGGTGACGTCCCCCATGCCCAAAAATGCATTGTGGGCATGGGTCCTATTTGCCATGGCGACCTAGCACAGCAGTACGCTGGCACAGATCGCCCTTAAAACAGCAATCTAATATTGCTTTTCCCCGGGGGGTTTTCAGTTACAAATCCTCACTGGGAAATTTTAAAAAATGTAAAAAGTAAAAAAAAAATAAAACACAAACAAAAAAAAAAAAATAAAACAATACACGCCCTTTTCCCCTTTACAAACCCAACGCCCAAAAAAAGATCAAAAATAAATAAATACCCATATTTGGTATCGCCGCGTGCGTAACGATCCCCCCAAAAAACTTCATTTTAATTAACCCTTAGGTGAACCCGTAAAAAACAAAACAAAAAACATCACAGAATTTCATTTTTGTGCATCCTGCGCACATTTTAAAGGAATAAAAAAACGATCAAAACTCATATAAACGCCAAAGTTGTACCATTAAAAAAATCGTTATCCGCAAAAAAAAAAATTTTTACACGCTTGTATACGGAAAAAAAAAAAAGTTGGGCTCTCAGAAACAGGATGCATAAATATTATTTAACACAAAAAAAAACACTATTTTTTTTTTTTTAAAAAATGCTTCCCAAATAAAAAAAAAACTAATAAAGGGGAAACGCCGTAAAATATCGACCCGAGAGTAAAACTAACTGGTCATGGATACTGCAAGGAAATGCAGTGAAAAATAAAAATAAAAACACTACTAGGGTTCAGTATTTTCTTTACCCTGCCTTTTCCAAAAAACGGATTTAAAATGACAAAAACTGGTCCCCCCCAAAAAAGTACCAAAAAAACTCAACTCCCTCCCCCAAAAAAACAAACCCTACATGCTCCGTACACAGAAAAAATAAAAAGTTATGGCTCCAGATATGGCGATGCAAAAACTGTTTTCCTTTTTGAATAAAATGTTTTTATTTTGTTAAAAGCAGTAAAACAAAAAAAAAAAACAAATTGGGATCGCTGTAACGAACGACCTGTAGAATATAGCATGGCAGCTATACGCACGGGTGACCGCTGTTAAAAAAAAAAAATAAAAAACACTACCAGGAATGCTGTTTTTTTCAAAATGCCCAAAAAACCTTAAAAAAAGTGATCAAAGCGGCATATCCCCCATAATGGTACTAATAAAAACGTCAACTTCCCAAAAAACAAGCCCAAAAACAGCTCCCATACAGAAAAATGAAAACTTATGGGATCAAAGGACAACATAAAAACGAATTTTTTTAACCCATTTCTATTTGTAAAATAATAAAAAATAAAAAAACTATAAAAATCATATCATTTCAATTGTACCCAACCCCTATAAAGAACCTATCATTTTTACTGACGGCGAACTTGTAAAATTGAAGCCCAAAAAAAAATGGCGGAACTGCTTTTCCCCCTTTTCATACCAATGCAAAAAAAAAAATTTTGGGAAAACCTGGCACCAAAAAACACAATACACCCCTAGATGAATCATGAGGCTGTGAATCCAAAATGGGGGGCTTCTGGGGAAAGGGTTTTACCTGTTCTGGTATTTTGGGGGCTTTGTAAAGCACATGGGCCCCCCCAAAATCTGGTTCCAAAATCCAAGTAACACTCCCCCCCTTATACGCCTGCATGCCCCAAACACATTTTTCCCCCCAATGTAGGGGTTGTGAACTTGGAAGAAATTGCGTAACAAGGTTTTGGGTGTTTTTTTCCAGGGTGCCTTTTAAAAATTATAAATTTTCAGCTAAAAATTGCAGATTATGGGGAAAAAAAAGTTTTTTAAAAATTTTTACAGCCTAACGCTAAAAATTTAGTGACAACCTGTGGGGGGCGATATGCCACTACCCCCCTGGATATATTCCGAAGGGTGTAGTTTTCCCAAATTTGGGGTTTTTTTTGTGGAGTTTATTTTTTTTTAGCACTTAGGGTGTCCCCCAAAACGAAATGGCCCCTAAATAAAATCGATGAAAATGAACCCCCCGGTCCATAGGTGCCCTCCTATTTGGGGGTTTGGTTTAGCCAAATAATGCCTAGGGCCCCCTATGGGTATCCTGAAAACGGCAAATTGGGGAAACAATATTAAATTTTCATTTCCCCCATAATTTTTCCGTATTTTTGTGAATGCATAAAAATTAAAATCTCAAAAAAAATAAATTTTTGAAACTTCACTTCCACTTTTCTTAATTCCTGGAACCCTAATGGGGTTTAAAAAACTTCCTAAATGCAGTTTTGAATATATTTTTTGGGGGTATCTACATACAGGGCAATCAAAGTCACTTAGAACTGACGGTCCCAAAAAAAGGTCTTGCAAATTTTGTTTTGAAAAATTTGAAAATTACTACTAAATTTCTAAGCCCCTAATGTCGTAAAAAAAAAAAAAGACATTTAAAAATTAGTGCCCAAAACTACAGCAGAATATGGTAGATGCTAGTTATTAAACTCAATTTTGAGTGGATAATATATCAGTCTACATGCAGAAATTTTTTGAAATTTAAAAATTGGTAAATTTTTCAAATTTTTTCACGATTTTTTGATATTTTTCACAAATAAACAGCATTTTTGGACACAAAATTTCTTACTATCTTAAAAGCCAATGTGGTCACGAGAAAACAGTCTCTGAATCACATGATAGGTTAAAGTGTCAAAAAGATATTCTCACATTAAAGGTGACACATGACAGATTTAAAAAATGGGCTCTGTCAGAGAGCAAAAAATGGCTCCGGCGGGTAAAGGGGTTAAAAAAAATTGACTGGAAAATTAAATGGGTTGTCTCACTACAAGGATGGCTTTTTATGTTAAAGATCTTGCAAAAACAAGTCACTTTGTTAATTGACACATATTACAGTGTCCTACCTATTCCTAGCTATCCCCTCTTGTATGAGCTGCATCAGCTGCTCAGGTCGCTATAGCTACAGACCTGTGTGATCTCTCCTAGAATAGGTGCCGCGACTAGGTCAATGTAGCTACGACCTGTGTCCTCAGAAGAGCGTCACTGCAGCAGTAAAAGCCAGTAGACATGCCCCTGAATTCAAAAAGGAAATCGAGAAAACAGGACTGAGGTAAGATGAATCGATATAGTGAGACAACCCATTTAAGGATCCACTCTTCATTGCATGGCTGGTGGTTATTGGCTAATTTAACCTTTGATTTCATTTTATTTAATCTTAATAGATTGAAAATTCTCTCCTAATTAATTCCATAATATATCTTAAAAGGAGGTGGAATTTCCCTTTTTTTCTGACACAAAGTCACAATCGCCACTCTCCTCTTTCTTATGCACAGTCAACTAGCTCTAAACGACCTGTGCAGTCAATATTCGTTCATGGTAAAACCCCTTTAATACACTGATTCTTCTTCTTCTATAATTCAGTTATGGTCGACTCTTGGATACCCTGTGGGTCAGTTCCCGCCAGACGTCTCTGTTTTCCGCAGATTCCTTCAGCTGCCTAATGTTTATTCCTGGGTCATACTTGATGGTATCCAACCAACAGGCTTCGATTTTCCCTGTTTCCTATTCCCATTAATCAACCCGAGAAGTGTCTCCTTTTCTAGTGAATTCGCCTCCGTCACATGACCACAATTAGACCAGTTTCTGACTTGTGATCTTACCTTCCAGGAATAATTCTGGGTTTATACGATGAAGAACATCATCTTGGTGATGCTGTCTATGGTTTTCGCACCAATCTTCTCTAGCAACACAGCTCAAAAGCATCAATTTTTTTGTTGGTAGCTGTTATGAGCATCCACATCTTACATCCATATGTCAAGACTGGGAACACAATACCCATGATCACACTTTGTTTGGTGGTAACTGGGAGATCCTTGCACATCCATATTTGGCCCATGCTCATCGTGGCTACACTCCCCAGTTCTTATTGACGCTTGGTCTCTGCTGTTGAACCATCACTGTGATCATCAAGGAATCCAAGAAAAACAGATACACTGATGTGAATAACTATTGGAAAGGAGTGTTTTAAAATACAGATGTGAAATTGTTGTGGAGTGTTTGTTGTTGGATGATTCAGTCTTGGGATTCTGCAGATGTATCTGTTACAGCATTGTGATGCTGTCTATTAGTTTTGTACTTAAAAGTTTTAATGTGATTATTAACATAAAAGAATATTTTCCTCATGCTGTGGCATTGTCTATAGTTGTGTCCGATAGCTTTCACATCACATTTCCTAGCTCTATTGTAGGTATCAATTGGGATACCTTAAAAAAGTATCCAGATATCCTATAAGGGCCACAGCACAGCCATAGCAAAGATTAGCGAAAGCAGTCACTTTTGGATCAAATTTTTCAGTGGTAGAGCAAATTTTTGTGTCCAGCATATTAAGTGTATATAATCAGAAAATATAGCAAACACAATCCAAAAGAGACTATATTTGCCCTAGATGGGGGAAATACCTCTCCTTGGGGAGAGCCACCAAGTCGTTGTGTGAGGGGTTAATTTTGCCTTTTGAACCTCTAGGGTATTTGCATACAGCAAAAGCTTTTGGGAAAGAGCTAAAGAGCTCAATAGAATTGAGGATTACTGCATCCATTAGATGGTGCTAGTGAGCTTTTCAACTTTTTCCCAAAAGTCTTTGTTGTATGCAAATTTTCCCTGTGGGTGTGAAAGGCAAAAATTTAAAATCTTTTTCCTCTTTTTATTAATTTGGCCTTTAAAAAAATAAAAAAAAAAAATGGCACAGCCCACATTCCTGTATATAGCAATGGATTCCATGGAGTAACTTTGAACTAAACATAACATCAGTTGTGTAACATCCTGGCATTAAGTAACAGAATAGGAATAATGGGAGAATAAATCTTATTAATATGGTTATTGCACCAACTTCTTTACTTTGTAGATCTACTTGTATAACTGCTGTCCCTCAAAAAAATTTGAAATTTTGAGAGGGGGGGTAGTACGGGGAGAAGTTTTGGACTCAGTAAAACCACTGTTACCTGGATAGCAGGGGTTACCTGACCTGTGTGTTGTTGTCACATGACTGCTTTGTCCATACACTTAATCCATGGCAGCCATTATTATTTTTCTAGATAGATGCCTTCTGCACTGATATTAAAGAGGTACAGGAGTAGAATTTTTTTTATACATGTATATGGGAAAATTGCTTCATTTCCTACCATATACAGTATCTCACAAAAGTGAGTACACCCCTCATATTTTTTTTAAAAAATTGATTATATCTTTTTCAATGGGGACAACACGAAGATATACATTTTTGATACAAAAAAGTAATCATGTAAAAGCTAGTAAAAACCAGTGCAAATTTTGGTTGGGCCCTCAAAAAAATCAACAAAAAAAAAGCCTTTAAAACGCTAAAACCCGTGACAACAAAAGTGAGTTCACCCCTAATGAAAATGCCAAATTGTGTAAAAATTTTTCCATTTCTTTTTCCCCAGTGTAAATGTGACTTTACTAGTGTTACAGGCTCAATTTTGGGGAAGGGGGAGCAGGATTTTAAATTTGGTGTTATACGGACTGTATCGGGAAGTTCAAATTGAAATTTTCAGGGAAAAAGAACGTTACTCTACAAAAAGAATAAAAGGATTCCCAACACCCTGAAACTGAGCTGCAGCCGGTAGCTAAACCATACAGGGTTTAAAAAAACAAAACCACAAAAATGGGGACATAATTTCCCAAAAAACTACAAATAACACTTACAGCCAATGGTGGGGGATACCAGCAGCAGGCTTCTAGGGCCCTTTGCGCAGGGGAAAAGATACAGGTGCCGTTAATTAAATAAAAAATGCTTCGGGGCCAAATTTCACCCCCACAGCAAAAAGCCACATTATAACACATGGGAAGATGCTAAAAATGCAACAATCCCCGGATAAGAATTGCTTTGGGAAAAAGCAAAATAAAAGGGGGGAAAACGCCATCTTCAGATACCCATGAGGGTAACAGCTTATATCCCCCAAAAACAAAAAAAAAATGAATGTGGGCAAGCCCCCCACCCTTTAAAGGTTGCACTGCACAAAATACTTGTACCCTAAGCTCCCATATTTTAGGGCAAAAAGAAACATGCGGGAAAAAAATTAAATTTAAGAAGTATTATTGAAACAGTATACAGAACGCAAGCTCGCAAGCCAACGGCAAGGCTCCCATGTTTGGATCCCTACACTGCAACAAAAAAAAACCAAAAAAATGGGACATAATTTCCCAAAAAACTACAAAGTACACTTACAGCTCAAGGGTGAGGGATCCAGCAGCGGTTTCTATGCCCTTATGTGCAGGGAAAGATAGCGGGTGCCTTAATTAATGAGAAAATGCTCTAGTGCCAATTCACACCACAGAAAAAAACCCAAATTATAAACATGGGAAAACTGCTAAAAAAAGCAACAATCCTGTAAAATTGATATGGAAAAAGCGATACAGGGGTAACCCATCTGACAGATACACCATGCGGGGGAAAACACTTATATCACCCACAAAAAAAAAAAAAAATGTTGGGGGCAACCGCCCGACTTAGAATGCACTGCACAAAAATACTTGTAACCCTAACCCCCCAGTTTTTTAGGGCAAAAAGATAACTGCTGGGAAAAATATAAATTATGAGGATTAGTTGAACATACTACAGTAACGAAAAGCTCGCAAGCCAACGGCAAGGCTCCTCATGTTTTTGGGCGAGCCCCTACACTGTAAAAACAAAAACAAAACCAAAAAAGGGGGACATAATTTCCCAAAAAAAACTCCCCAAAGCACACTTTACGCTCAATGGTAGGGGAAAAACCACACAGGCTTTTTTTGGGCCCTTATCTGCGGGGAAAAGATACAGGTGCCTTTAAATTAAGCGCAAATCCCTGGGCCTTTTTAAAACCCAGCATAAAAAAAGCCACATTATAACCCATGGGAAAACTCAAAAAATGCAAAAAAAACCCTGAAAAATTTTGCATATGGATAAACATACAGAGGTACGCCCCCTTACGATCACCATGGGGGTTAACGCTTTACACCCCACAAACAAAAAAAAAAATGTATGGGGCAAGCCCCCCAGCATTTTAGAAGGTGCACTGCACAAAATACTTGTACCCTAACTCCCCAGTATTTTAGGGCAAAAAATAACATGCGGGGGAAAAAATAAAAAAAATTAGGGTATTATTTCAGTACTACAGTAACGAAGCTCGCAACCCAAAACGCAAGGTCCCATGTCTTGCAGCCCCTACACTGAACAAAAAAAAAACCACAAAAAGGGGACATAATTTCCCAAAAAAAAAACTAAAAAAGCTTAACTACGCTCAATGGTTTTAGGGGATACCAGCACAGGTTTTATGGCCCTTATTGCTGCCATGGGAAAAAGAAGGGCCTTTTAATTAATGAGCAAATCTCTGGGGGCCAAACACACCAGAAATGCAAAAAGCCCCATTATAACACAGGGGGAAGACGCAAAAAAATGCAACAATTACCTGATAAGAATTGCATATGGATAAAAGCGAACAGAGGTAACCCATCTGTACAGAACACCATGCTGGGTAACAGCTTAAAAATCACCCACAAAAAAAAAAAAAAAATTGTATGTGGGCAACCCCCCCCAGCACTTAAAAAGGTGACTGCACAAAAAAATTGACCCAAAAAGCCCCCCCAGTATTTTAGGGCAAAAAGAAAAACACTGGGAAAAATAAAATTATGAGGTATTAGTTGATACATAGCACAGATGGCATTACCCTCGATCGCTTTATCCAATGCAATTCTTTCAGGTATTTTGCATTTTTAGCATCTTCCCATGTTTTTATAATGTGGCTTTTTTGCATGCTGGTGTAATTGGCCCTAGAGCATTTGCTCATAAAAAAGGGGGCCCCCTGCTATTTTTTCCCTTTTGGGGCATAAGGGCCATAGAAGCCTGCTGCTGGTATCCATAACCATTGGATGAATTTTAGCTTTGTTTTATTCAAAGTTTTAACAAAACAAATTTTTAATCAGAACACCCCGCCATGAACGCCCCCAAAAAACGTTGATTTGCACTGCTCGGCAATCCAAGATTGTCTTTTCAAAATAGAATATGAGTGCTGCCGCAATTTCTGCAGAGGTGAGTGGGGTCAGCCTTTCAGTGCTCAACTATGTGCCGCACACTGCACAAATTTGGTCTTAATAGCTGTTATACCCGAAAGGGAAGCGTCTTCTAAAGAAGAGCCATGAAAGCCCAAAAAAGTTTGCTGGAAAAAACCTTGTCCCCGGCTCTAATTGAACCAAGATTAAACTTTTTTGGACTAATGGTGTCAGCATCTGTGGCAGCAAACCAGGGGGGAAAGGGTAAAAAAAGTGTGTGTTTTTCCTACTTTAAACATGGTGGGGGAGTGTCATTGTTTTTTGGGGGGGCTTAAGTGCTGCGATGTGGGAAGGTACAGTTCCTTGAAAACCCTGAATGTCCAACTTTCCCGTGACATATTGGAAAACAGCGGCATGATACCCTCACTTCCAAAACTTGGTCGCAAGGCAGTATTCCAACATGGTAAGACCCCAAACACACCTCCAAGATGACCACTGCCTTGATAAAGAAAATGAGGGTAAAGGTAATGGGGGTTTACCCCGTGGGTCCAACATTGAAAAAGTTGTGTTTTATTTTTTAGGAAAACATCAAATTGAACCATTATACCTGTACACTGACACTTTACACCCGATCAAACTGTATACTTCAGTGTTGTTCCCTGAAAGATATAATTTTCAATCTTTACAAAAAAAAGTGGGGGTGTACTCACTTTTTTTTCCCTATATTGTACATAATAATAAAGGGTTTTTAAATGAACAACTCCTTTTGAAAGGGGGGGAAGAGGGAGTACAAAAAAATTATTGCTCATAATATGAACCAAATTTTTTTCCTGCTCTTGTCCGAGGTCTTCACTCATCTGTTTTCCATTTAGAAATCTTGGACTCACACGGCAATTCATGGAATCCATATTTAGAAGGTGTAATGGAACAGGGATACAAAGAGGTCAAATCAAGGGCACGGGGGTCTACAATAAAGGAGACAGAATTAGATCCTACTGCCAAACTCAATTATGCACCATAGAAAGAGGGAATCACACTCAGAGTGATCTCTAGGGCATAATCAGTCTCAAACACACATCTGCCCAACCACCTTCTGCGAAACTTGAGGGTGACCTAGGGATATGCTAGGCCACAACAGCTCACACTCAGCCCTCACTCCGGCTACACTATGAGCAACCCACGTACCCCCACATGGTACATATACACACGTACAGTGCTTAGTTAAAAAATAACAGACATACATAAAAACGTGCAGAACAGTATATAATCAAAAGGATAAAATAACTAAGAAACAGACCTTCACCAGTTTGATCGGTATAAAATGGTCCCGTTGAGGAGTGCAGCTGGAGAGAATTGGGACAGACCTACACTTGGTGGTAACTCCTGGAACTGACAATGGTCTTTTGCCCCCAAGGTGTTTTATGGAAACTAAAAAAAAAAAAACAGCCTCTCCTCCTGCTTAGGTCACAGAAGGGCTGGCTAATTACATGCAGGAAACTCTAATAATCCCAGCTTCTGTCATAGCTAAGAGTCTTCTAACTATCTAAGAGTCTCCTAACTAGATATCAAAACCGCCAAGTTCCCCAGTATAAGTTTACCATCCCAGGCATACCAAATATGAATTCATAATTTGACATTCATAATTTGGTCTGATTTCCATTACTGTGGTTCCCTAAGGCCTAAAATTCTTGTGTATGAGACATGAGGTGTGGCTGGGTTCTGGGGCCATATCCTCATAAGTGAGGTTATCGAAAAAAATGGGTTATGGCCAAGATTTGTTTGATGTATAATTTTTTCCATTGTTCTATGCCATGTGCTCAGCTATCAAATGGTCTGACATGTCCATGCTAATTGACATAGCTAACAAAAGGGCCCATTAGGACTGGCATGCTAAATAACCCCTACTGATCTCTTCATTGACTTCAGGAGTTTAATAAAAATACATGATACATCACTTACATTATTTATACACAAAACAATTAGGCAAACCAGAAGTAAACATTTGACCCCAGAGGCCCATTATCCTTACAGGAGGGTTGTCAGGCCATATCACTATACTTTGGGCAAAGATTTTTTTTATATCACATCAGCTCCACTCTCCCCACATCAGCTCCTCTCTCATTCCCTCTCCCATGCACACATCCCATGCACTACTCACTTACAAACCACCTGCTTTCATGGTGCCACACAAACGTCGATCATATATCTCACTGAACCATCTGCTGTCGATTTTCACTTTTCTACTTCTCGCTGCAGGGGACATCTCTGCTAATCCTGGCCCACTCTCCTTTACTGCTAATCCCACCTCCTCTTCTACCTCCCATAGAAACCCTACTAACCTGCATAATCTTCGTTGTACGTCTTTTCCTGTCCCATTTAAATGTGCGCTGTGGAACTCTCGACCTGTCTGTAACAAACTCACTGCTATTCATGACCTGTTCCTTTCTAACTCCCTCAACTTGCTGTCTCTCACTGAAACATGGCCAAAACAATCTGATACTGCTTCCCTTGCTGCTCTAACCTATGGTGGCCGACACTTCACCCACACCCCCAGACCTGAGAACAGACAGGGTGGAGGAGTTGGCATACTTCTTTCTCCACACTGCACTTACCAGGTCATTCCTCCTGCACCCTCTCTCACATTCCTCTCCTTTGATGTCCACACCATCAGACTCTTTTGGCCATTTTCTCTTAAAGTGGTAGTATACAGACTCCATGGCTCTCCACACCAGTTTCTGGATCACTTTGCTGCATGGCTCCCTCACTTTTTCTCTACTGAAATACCCACACTCATTATGGGTGATTTTAACATCCCCCATTGATGACCCCATGTCTCCTTCTGCCTCTCAGTTTCTTTCACTAACATCTTCCTTTGGCCTCTCACAATTTACAGGTTCTCCCACTCACAAGGATGGGAGCTGGCTTGATCTGGTCTTCTGTCGTCTCTGCTTAATTTCTAACCATACCAATTCTCCTTTTGCGCTTTCAGATCATAACCTTATCTCCTTCGCTTTTGCTAATTCTCAGCCTTCTCTGGAAACACCTACCCATCACTAATTCCATCCAACTTCTCTTATATTATTGCGTCTGCGCGGCTCACCTAGAACGGACTAAGCAGAATAGGTATTACATTTTACAGCACACTAGTGTACTACCTATTTTGCTTAGTCCGTTCTAGGTGAGCCGCGCAGAAGCAATAATATAAGAGAAGTTGGACGGAAGTCTATCACAGTCAGGGCAGAAATGTCCATTGGTACAGCACACGGGCGCGGGCGGCATGGTAAGATAGGGCGCAAGACCGCTATGGAGATGGTGAATTTGCCTGAGGAATGTTGTTTATAAGAACGCAGCAGCAGCAGCACATAGTTTCAGGATGCACGCAGGAGAGTAAAAAAGGGGGAACGGGTATTGTTGAATCGCTGGTGGCCAATTGGTAAGCACTTGAATAGGGTGTGTACCTAAGACCATATAAAATGAAATGAGCAACAAGACATGGGACCGGACCTCTATCCCCTGATGAAGCCAGTTTAGCTGGTGAAACATGTTGGGGAGGTCAGGCATGACATTTTAATTTGTGATTTCTCACCTCTTTCTACAAGTGTCACCCGCTGCAGAGGGTTTGACAAGGAAACCTTATATGTTTTATGTCCATCGAATTAGGGATGACTGCCCAAGTGGGATGTTTTGGATCCCTTATTGGAGTTAGTAAATTACTGTATATATAAGGCTCCCCTGTTGATAGGTGGGGTTCCACCAGACTTGATAATAGAAAAGGAGTTATTCCTCCACAATTAGAAAGGGATAAATTGAGAGGTTAGAAATCAGGTTTTTAATAGTGTGTATAGAGGTTTAGTGTTATACATAATAAAAGTTACGTTTTAGTGCTTTATAGATTGAGAACTGTTAGAGTTCAAGTTTGCCTATGGCAAAATAGTAAATATAGTGATTAAAAGTCACTCTTTGTTCTCTTGCTAGATTCCCATTTTTTTGGGAGATCTGCATACATGTCCCCCAAAGAGTCATTTTAAACCCCACCCACCTGATACTAGCCCCGCCCACCTCAACAGATAAACCTATTACTTTGAATAGGTAGAAACATGAATAATTGTCAGCTAGCCTCGCCCACTGACAGTTATTCACATGTTTCTACTTATTCAAAGTAATAGGTTTATCAGTTGAGGTGAGCGGGGCTAGCATCAGGTGGGCGGGGTTTTAAATGACTCTTTTCTGGCTGAAAACTGCAGTTTTGAGCAATAAATACTCGAAAACTATAGCAGCTTACAGAATAAGGGACACAGCGCTGGAAACAGCAGGTCTGACACTACCTTGTTCTGTCCTCAGCCAGGGGGGCATAATCTATGGCAGCCTTGGCACACGCCTTAAACTTGCTTTCTGCAGCGATGTTCCTGGTGGGCTGAGCATCTCAAGAAAACCTGCAGACTTTCTCCACTACAAATTCATGCTCAGGTCTTACCACACTGGTCTTCACAGCGCTAAATATTTCACTTCCCTCATCTGATCATTACACAACAACCCAAAATAACTGTTTGACACTTTCCACTCCCTCCTCAGGCCCCGGTCACTGACCTATGTGCTGAAGAACCTGGCCACTCACTTCAAAGAGAAAATCGACAGTATCCAGCAAAAAAATCACATCGCAATCCCCAAGTAACACCCATCCTGTACCTTCTGCATGTCCTCTAGTCTGCTCTCAGCCCTTGACCCGATGACAGAAGAAGAAGTGTCCAGGCTTCTCGTCTGCTCATTCTACTACCTGCTCTAGTGACCCCAGTGGTCTACTCTCGCCTAATCCACTATCTCCCTGATAACTCTCTTCTTGACCCTTTCAAAACAGAAACTGCTCTAGAAAATGTTTCAAATGATCCCCTGACTGCAAAATCTCAGGGCAAATACTCATTGCTTCTTCTGGATCTCTCTGCAGCATTTGACACTATGGATCACCACCTTCTCCTCAGCATGCTCAATGCCGTTGGCATCCAAGACACAGCTCTCTCATGGTTCTCGCCATACCTCTCTGACCGCTCCTTCAGTGTTTCATTTTCAGGTTCTACCTCCTCTTCTCTTCCTTTTCCTGTTGGGATTCCTCAGGAATCAGTTCTAGGTCCTCTCCTCTTTTCATTCTACACAGCCCCCATTAAACAAACCATCAGCAGATTAGATTTCCAGTACCAGCTGTATGCTGATGACACTCAATTATACAATTCTTCCCGTAACATCACCACCACCGTGCTACAAAACACCAGTAACTGTCTGTCCACTGTCTCTGACATCATGTCCTCTTTCTTTCTCAAACTAAACCTCCCTAAAACTGAATTTCTGATCTATCCTTTACTCCCTATATCCAATCCCTTGCCCTTTCTTGTCACCTGCACCTCAAAAACATCTTCAGAATCCGACCTTTTCTTACTGTGGAAACAACTCAGATTCTTTTTGTTGCTCTCATACTTTCTCATCTTGACTACTGTAACTCCTTAGTTATCGGTCTCCCTCTGTAATCTCAACTCTCTCTGTCCTGAATGCAGCAGCCAGGCTCATCTTTCTTTCCAGATGCTATACTGATGCCTCTACCCTGTGTCAGTCACTGCACTGTTTGCCCATTCCCTACAGGATACAACATAAACTAATCACTCTCACCCATAAAGCTCTCCACAGTGCTGCACCCCTCCCTCCCTCATCTCTTTCTACTACCCTACCCGGTCTCTCCACTCTGCTGCTGATATCAAATTACAAGCCACAGTCATCCGAATCTCCCATGTGCTGCACCAGTTCTATGGAACATGTTACCGCAGGTGATTAGACACACAAGCCTCATAGTTTCTTAGGCAGCCCTACCAAGATCCCTAATCGTTACCCTACCAAATTCTGTAAAACACATTCGTCACTTTCTGCACCTGCGCTCTCACAGACACTTATATAGATGTATAGTCTGGGTGGCAGGTTTATTCACTTTTTATGTAACCAACCCCATATTTATGAAACATGGCCAGACCATTGTAAACCTAGCACTTGTCACCCTTCGTCTCACCTATACACTCTAATAGATTATAAACTTTAATAGATTATAAACTTAAACATTTTTTATGTCTGGTTGTGTCTATATTTAAACCCGCTAAATTGTAAAGTGCTGCAGAATATGTTGGCGCCATATAAATAAAGATTATTATTACTGTTATTGTATATGGCTAGGGAAGCAAACTGAATGAAGGTAAACCTAGCTAAAGCCTCAGCTGCCACTGTGTGAGAGACTGCTAGTTTTTCTTGAACTATGCTTCTAGAAGAGAGTACCTCTATATTATGATTATGCCACAACCTTGGTGTATTTGGAGGTATGGGCACCGAGATGTCTATGGTTGGGATTGAAATAAAACTGATGCAGAATCCAGCCATGTGCATGAGCCCCACGAGTTTCACATTGTCTTCTGTCTCTAGAAGATTGCTCTGTGGCTCGCCTTCCCCATTTTTCCTGGAGTAGACAGTGAATTAGATCAAAGAAGTCTCTTTCTCAGATTATATTCAGCCAGATGCCACATGTGCAGTGAATATTTATGACATCTTCCTGTCCTTAGAACTTTCCTCAGCAAGTGTCCAATTTTTCCAGATTCCAAGATTAGCTTTCATTGTGGAGCCTTACATTTAGCCGCAATATTTTGGCCTCCTATAAATAAACAGGCTTCTGTCTGAGTTACTTTTTGCTTTGTGTTTAGATCAGGTGTGTGAGCCACAATACAGTACTTTGTAAAACCGAGCACCGCACAGTTGGCAGGGGCTGCATGAATTTAGCTGCTGACTCACTCCTCATCCCTTGATAAATAAGTGGCCTATAGTAGTGTATGTGATTCCTGCTGTGCGTGAGCTTTTAATACCTGCTGGCTTCCATTTTTAATGCAATTCAAATCCATCATTATATGAGATTCCCTTCTGGCTTTTCCTTATTCTAACCACTATGTCAACTTGTGCCGATCTATGAAATATGTAATATTAACGCTATGAATACATTGTGGAAAAACAGCAAGTTCTTGAATGAGAAAAAAGGAAAGAAGTAGACTATAAAATGCATTTGTATTTTTGCTACAGTCCTGCCTTGACTGGATTTAGGTATCTTAGGGTAGAAATACACAGTACAGTCACAATAGTAATGTAGGGGAAATAATTAGTAAATGTTTTGGACAGTGGGAAAGATAAATATTTGATACACTGGAGATTTTGCAAGTTTTCCCACCTACAAAGAATGGGGAGGTCTGCATCTCTGAGAGACCGAATCTAGAAAAAATCCAGAAAATCACATTGTTGGAATTTTAAATAATGAATTTTATAGTATGAAATAAGTATTTGATACTTAAAACAGAACTTAATATTTGGTACAAAGACCATTGTTTGCAATGACAGAGGTCAGACATTTCCTGTAGTTCTTGACCAAGTCTGCACACAGGGCAGCAGGGATTTTGGCCCACTCCTCCAAACAGATCTTCTCCAGATCTTTCAGGTTTTGGGGCTGTCGCTGGTTTACATTGAGTTTCAGCTCCCCCAAAAATTTTCGAATGGGTTCAGGCTAGGCCACTCTAGAACCTTGAAATGCTTCTTACGGAGCCATTCCTTAATTGCCCTGGCTGTGTATCATCCTGCTGGAAGACCCATGACCCATCTTCATTGCTCTTACTGAGGGAAGGAGGTTGATGGCCGAAATCTTGCAATGCATGGCCCCATCCAACCTCCCTTCAATATGGTGCAGTCGTCCCCTTTGCAGAGAAGCACCCCCGAAGTATGATGTTTCCACCCCCATGCTTCACGGTTGGGACAGTGTTCTTGGAGTTGTATATAGTTATTTTAAAGATTGAATAAAAACTTTGAGACATTTGTCTTCTACCAAATTTATTAGAAGACATGAGCCTTAATTGATTGGCTGTAATTTCATTAGAACAAAACACTCCATTATTAATTAATGTGGAACAGTGAGTTGAAGGGTCAGCTTGTGTCTGAATATGTCTAAAAGCTTTCTGGTTAAGTACAGCTCAGCAGAGAATGTGAAGCCAAAAAAGTAATCCAGAATCCCGTATTCCAAGAGTGCTGGACAAGGGTGGAAAGCCTAATGAATTTTGATTAGCAGCCATTTTGTTAAGATGCTCAGATAATTCAGGACATTGTACACTGTACTAGAAAAAAATTACAAGAAACATGGTGTAGAATATTTTTTATCATGACACAGAAAATTTTTTTGGGTTGTCTGGGGACAAAAGATAACTTTGTTTTAAAACATTATCTAATGGGGTTTTCTGTCGGGCTTTATTTTACAGAACCTGCTCTTTTCCCTTGCTTCAAGCTCTCACTTCTTCTGCATGCTGTAGGCTGGTCTACAGCAATGATTGACATTTCAGCTTTGCTATCTTTCATTCCTATCTGTGCCTAAAAGAGGGACATCAGTGCTGAAGGAGTTGTGAAAAAATGTATACTGTCTGAGAAAAAGGTCTTTACCTGTCATGAGAGAGAGCTTCTCTCTTACATGCTGCTTACTGTTCACTGCTGACTGACTCTATCTTTGATATAAATAAACAGTTATGTGCTCTACAATCCTGACAGGATTCCACAATACTTCTCAATGGTCAGGAACTCTTAGGATTTTGTTAGTAGAAAGATAAGATCAGAGAGTGAGAAACAAGCTCCATACTGCTGATAAGGCACAACATGAAGTGATGCCACCAGTCCAGCCACTGCTAGAACAGAGAGATGGGGAAGCATTAACTCAAAAATGAAACAAAATCGGAACAGCAATGTGTTAGGTAATAGTTTTTATTTAGCTTTGCTTACATGTTTAAAGCTAATAAATTAGATGGGAACATCCCTTTAATGGGACATCTTATTAGACTGTAATCATGTACGATGCAGGATTCTTCTGTTATCATCACTGGTGCACGGGCCCATAACTTTCATTTCTTGGTTGGTCCTCACAGAAAGTGATGGAAACGAGATGGGAGAGTGGCTGGTAATATGACTTACTTCACTCACTTGCGAACCCCCTTCTTTATCACAGTGGAACGACACTGCTAGTTTCATCCGAGCAGATCATCCAAGTTGCAAGCGGCAGAAAGTAAAGTGAAGGCTACGGCTGCTGGGCCTTGCCGAACTTTCATAATTCTGGTCTATGGGTGACTTTAACAAATCATGTTTTAAAGCAAAGTAAACATCCTCCTTAGGCTATGGCCAACCGGCAAGTGTAAAATGTCGGTCGGATTCTGTTCAATGGTTTTGTGGGACGGTTCTGTCTGCTATTTGCGGATATGGCCTTCTCCCTTAACTATTGAATAGCACAGGTTTTCGGACAGAAGATTGTGCATGTTCCAGGTTTTTCGGAACGCCGGCAGTTTACAAATCTATCCGGCTGAAAATTCGTTCAGTGTAGACTACTGGGCAAATTTTGTATTAAAGTCTATGGGGATGGTTTCTTGTTGGTTTTTAGATGGTTTCCAAATCTGCAAACTGTCTGAAAGTCCAACGAAAAAGCTAACCTGTGTGGACGTTGTGTTAAAGTTTCTAGCTTAGGGCTGTGGAGTCGGAGTCGGTGCTTATTTTGCTGGAGTCGGAGTCGTCATAAAATGGACTGACTCAGACTCCCAAAATATATAATCAGTTGGTCCGGTTAATTCGATACAGTGCAAAGAGCAAGAGGAATTGGGTCCGGCCAGTGCTACTGCTCCCATATCTTCAGCCTTATCAAATAAGGAGTGTAATTGATGACATGGAGCAAGCAAAGCGCTGCCCCAGGGGAAAAGATTCCGCTCCCATAGCAAACAGATTTCAGCAAAATTTTTCACCTGCTTTCAAAGAAGTAGAAGAGTTCAACCATTCATTAAAACTGACTGTGGCTGAGACAATTCCTTTATACCCTGATATTGTTAGAGATGTCGCCCCTGTGCTCACCGCTTTTCCCCCAATCCACGTTAGTGTAGAGAGGCCAGTCTCTAGCCTAGAAATAATGAGGTCAGATGTGAGGTCATGTATGCAGGATCTGATGCAGGCAATACTATTTCTCAGAACAAATTCAGAGACTCCACAAGTGTTCCTGCAGGGTTTTGCATATTTTGAATTTTTTTATGTTCTAAAGTCATATCCAATTAATATATTTTACACTGACAAGCAAAATGGTAACAATGTTTTCAACTTGTGACTTTCAGGCTCCATATCTCACCATCCACTACAGCTTTGTACATGAGGCTACTATAATTTTATATTCAGTCATCTTACCTATCTTATACATAAATGTGACTTGCACCATGTATGAGGGAGTCGGAGTCGGAGGTTTGGGAAATTGAGGAGTTGGAGTCGGGGCTTTGGCTTGCCGAGTCCACAACCCTGCTAGCTGTGAGGTCCGCACAAGTCTACAATTTTGGATTCAGCATTTACTGGCAAGACTCGCTACTTTTTAATTTCTTTATAATGAAAAACAAACCTAAAATCATTTATTTCCTAATGTTTGGTTACTTTTTCATTACTCTGCAACTATGTCATCTATTGTAGGTGATTTTAAAGACTAACTAACTAAATAATCAATGCATGGTTTATTAGTAAGCAGTGTTTTAATATAATCTAGTTTACCATAAAGGGAATGTGTCTTCAAATAAAGTCCCATTTTTATGTTTAACATATTTTTTAGAAATTTTTGTTTTGTTTTTTTTTCATTTTTCATATCACTTTCAATACTTTTTAATAACTCTTAAGTCTTGCAGTTTTCACTTTGGCCACTAGGCCTTGTTTGCACTGCTTTAAAAGCAGTTAGAGAGATGCTTCACAGTAGCTTCATGCACATACGAGACTTAAAGGAGTTGTCTCATTACAAGCTTTCAGCCTGCTTCAAAGTGTCTGGCAGCAAAGGATTTTTGAATTCAGGGACATGCTTCTTGTCTGCCTCTTCTCCTCCCTCTTCCCCCCTCCCCTCAGCACACGGAAAGCTCTCCTCCATAACTTCTATACAGCAGGGGGAGGGCGAGAGGGTTTGCTGCCAGAGTTAACCCTGTGTGTGCCTGCCTAGGTCTGCTGCAGACTGTTCACTGCTAGATCAGCTGCACTGTCAGCTCCACAGAGTCAGGAGACAGGAGAGGGCTGATCTATGAGTGTGGAGAGGTCTGTTAAGCTGTGTATGCTAATAGCAAAGCAGGGGGGGTGCAAGTGTTCCTATACCCCCTGATTAGCATACAAATCTCCATCTCAAGCAACAACAAACAAACCCTATCAGAACAGACACAGGGCAGCTGTGAAGTGTGTTACTATAATCACGATGTGTCACTAATACAGCAGAGCATGAACCGTTCACATGCCCCCCTGATCTGTTCTATTAGTATAGTCAGAGCTCCACAGACACATCATGATTATAGTAACACACTTCACTGCTGTCACATCTACTGATCACAGATCAGCCTCATCTCTGCTCTCCTCAATCTGTGTAGAGAGCAGGAGGGAGCAGGCACACACAGGGTTAATCCAGCTACACAGACACAGAAGCCAGAGGCCTCCCCTCCCTCCACTACAAAGCATACTGTGTGGGAGGGGCTCTGTGCTTTGACATGTATTCAGAGGCTGATGAGTCATTAGCACTGACAGCCAGTGAGATAAAGATCAACAGGACAGCTGCTATAGGGATTTCAGGAGCTGATGCACTACTACTAACAGGGATAACTCAAAATCTGTAGGACATTTGTAATGCACATATATTGCAAAGCTGCTTGTTTTTTAAAGATATTTTAATTAAAACCCAATCATTGTAGCGAGACAACCCCTTTAAGACCGACTCAGTCCCATTGACTTCTATAGGAGAGTTTTCTAGTCATGCTTTGTGACCTGGGAAGAAGTCACTGTGTAGGGAGGAGGAGCTGTGGCATCTCCTATTGTGACTGGTGGATCCCGTGTTATCTATTCACACTGGTGTCTTCTTTCAGTTTGACCCTCTTTGTGCTGATAATGAGCAGACTACTGAAAATCTTTCTGTACAGAACAGGAAGTGTAAGACTATTATTAGGCTTAATGGGCAAAGTGAAAAATGCAGGACTTAAGAATTATTAAAAAATATTGAAATTGATATGGAAAATAAAAAAAAATATATAACCAAAAATTCTTAAAAAATTAGTTGAACATAAAAATGTGAGTTAAACAATAAGTCATTTTTGATGACACATTCCCTTTAAAATTTAGTTCTCTCTATATGAAGGCAGCTGCTGTGTGTATACATGCCCTGTGAATGATTCGGGTTCTGTGATGGCTGTGTTCCAAATTCACCCCTTACCAGCAATGGATGACCTGCTGAAAATATTTAAGAACAATCAAACACTGATATCTTCCTGCTCTGAACTCTTGTGGTTTCCAAGATTACTCTCATCCTGTGAGATTGTCAGCAAAGTGCATCCTCCAGCAGAGATGTTGTGCTGTATTCTTCAATAAAGCGTCATTCCTATGCTATTTATGGAGCTGAGCCCAGTGATTTCCAGCCCTGTGGGAATTTTTCAGCAATTAGTATCTATGATGCATTGCACTACTTTTAAAAGAGATGTAACTACAGGTAACTTTTTCTGGTATTTTCAATAAAGCCTTAAAGGAATATTGCTATCTCATTGATTAGCTTAAAACTTGTAGGTAAAGGTAAGGTAAAAGTTGTCTGGAGGGAGGCAAATAATATAAATACAGATATGGGGTGCCAGATTTATTTAGGAGATTTGGACTTAAAGGGGTATTCCCATCTCATTGATAAGCTTTAAAACCTTAACGCCGAGGTCTATTTTTTTTTTTTTTTTTTTTTCCCTCCACGCCACCCGTAGCTATGAATTTTTTATTTTTCCACCTTCATAGACATATGAGGGCTTTTATTTTGCGGGACAAATGTATTTTCTAATGCTGTTATTCATATTACCATAGAATATACTGGGAAACTGCAAAAAAATTCTAAGTGCGGCAAAATGTGAAAAAAAAGTACTCGAACCATGCTTTGCTTTTATGGTGCGCATCCGGCAATACCAAACATGTATGGTTTACGTTATGTTTTGGTACACTAAAAAAATTCCAAACATTTTCTATTTTTTAAATTTGCGCCATTTTCTGCGACAAATAACTTTTTTGTACTAACACCTACAGGCTTGAGTGAGGGGGCCTTTTTTTGTGGGCTTAAGCGGACTTTTTAATCATACCAGTTTGGAATACTTGTGACTTTTTTGATTAAAATTTATTCCAATTTTAAGGGGACATGAAATGACCAAAAAAACCACAATTTTGGCATTTGGAATTTTTTTCTTCTACCGTGTTCAGCGTATGGGATAAATTGTGTTATATTTTAATAAATCGGACTTTTTCGGACATGGCGATACCAAATATGTGTAACTTTTTTATTATATTGGTTTTTTTTTTTATTTGCAAAATGGCAAAAGGGGGTGATTTGAACTTTTAATACTTTTTATTTTTTTACACTTTAAAACATTATTTTTTACTTTAACTTTGAGTCCCGCCAGGGCGCTTAACCAATAGGGGGTGCGATCATTTATATAGCCTACAATGCATTAGGGTGTACAAAAATGGCGGTTTCCCCACTTCCTGCCTGGGACTGGAAATGGGGAAATCGAAAACATGGCAGCGATGGAAGCCTTCACAATCGGGACATAGCGATCTCGTCACTGATATCCTGATTTAGATTTTTGTCGCAGCGTCTAAGGGGTTTAACAGCGGGGGATGGAGGTGGTGCCCTCCCGTGCTGTAACTGCCAAGTGTTAGCTGCAATTACACTGCGATCCCATTACAAAGCCCCTTACCGGCACTATGATGTACTCATACGTCATATATCAGTAAGGGGTTAAACATATGGGCAAAGGTTAACAAAAACTGTTACCAAATACATTGCTATTTTTGTTTTGGAATTATAGCAGTTCTTATCTTCTGCTTGTTTACATAAGCTTCTCTAGCTACCAGCCACCTCTATCTGTACTCTAGCAGTGGCCAAGCTGATAAGGTCACTTCTTGGTGTGTCTTAGCAGAAGGGAGCTTGCTTCTCAGTCTCTGATCTTACAGTTCTACTGAGAAAAACTTTAACCCATTGAAGAGAAGCCATGTGCCATGCTATCAGTTATGCAGATTAAATATTGGTATATTTAGTTCAAAACAGAGCTGTGGAGTCGGAAAGCCAAAGCCCCGACTCCAAATCCTCAATTTCCCAAACCTCCGACTCCCAACTCCGACTCCTGACTCCCTCATACATGGCGCATGTTTAAGTGTTAACTTTACTGTACTAAAATGGTAACATCATGCTGTTTATCACCTTATGATACAATAATCAAGCTATTTAGGTAGAACAGACACTGACAAGTAAAAGGGTAACAATGTCTTGATCTTTTTAACACTTGTGGGTAGAGTTGAAGAAAAAGCTGTATTTGTATCCAAGTCCAGTCTGCACCAACATTGGGAATGTGTGGAAGAGATCTGGGATCAGATTTTAATCAAGATATGCTTAAATCTGATCCAGAGCCCAGAAGGATTCAGGCAGTATCGAAAACCAAAATGTGGATTTCCCAAATACTAACAAGATAATAAAAATTAACATTTTGATATTTAGGAGCAAAACAGTAACAATGCAGTTACAGGAAAGGTTCTGCAGAACTAAGCAGATGCTAAATACTTGCAAGTCAAATTTATGTATAAGATATGTAAGATGTATATAAAATTACAGTAGCCTCATGTGCAAAGCTGGAGAGATATGGAGCCTGAAAGTCACAAGTTCAAAACAATGTTACCATTTTGCTTGTCAGTGTAAAATATATTTATTGGATATCACTTTAGAACACAAAAAAATTGTAAATATGCAAAACACTACAGGAACATTTGTGGAGTCTCTGAATTTGTTCTGAGAAATCATATTGCCTCCATCAGATCCTGCATAGATGACCTCACATCTGATCTCATTATTTCCAGGCTAGAGAACGGCCTCTCTACACTAACTTGGGTTGGGGGTAAAGCGGTGACCACAGGGGCAACATCTCTAACAATGTCAGGGTATAAAGGAATTGCCTCAGCCACAATCTGTTTTGATGAATGGTTGAACTCCTCTACTTCTTTGAAAGCAGGTGAAAAATTTTGCTGAAATTTGTTTGCCGGGGAGCAGAATCTTTTCCCCTGGGGCAGTGCTTTGCCTGCTCCATTTCATCACTTACACTCCTCATGTGATAAGACTGAAGATATGGGAGCAGTAGCCCTGGCCGGACCCAATTCCTCTTGCTCTTTGCACTGCATCGAACTAACTGGACCAACTAATTATATATTTTAGGAGTCAGAGTCGGTCCATTTTATGACGACTCTGACTCCTGCAAAATAGGCATCGACTCCGACTCCACAACTCCGACTCCACAGCCCTGGTTCAAAGATAGAATCACTCAGCAGCTAATAGTGTGTCTTAGCGGCATATAAGTTTCTCTCTCTCTTCCTCTCTCTCTCTCTAGAAGCTCACTCTCTGTACAAATATTGCTCTGCTAGCTAATACTTGTAGCCAAACATCCTGTTTGGACAGTGTCATTGTTTTTCACAACCCCTTCATCAGTAATGTCTTTGTGACTGACACAGCTTGGAATAGGAGCTAACAGAGCTGAAATGTCCATCATTGCTCTAGACCCACCCACAGCCTACTCAGGAAGTGAGAGCTTGAAGAGAGTGTAAAGAGTAAACTGCTAGATGGAACAACTTCTTTAAGAGATAAAGAGCAATAGATGATCAGGAAAAGTCACAGGCGACGTAATGAATGGAATGCAATAACAGTCATAGATTATTGGACTGAACATAGTGCATACAGTTTACTATCTTTAGTATTAAGGGGTTGTCTCACTACAGCATTTGGCAGCCTTTTATGCTAGTTGCCAAGCAGAGCTCGTGAAATGAAGTGTTACTCCCCCCAGCAGGGACTATTGTGATGATTCATTCTATGTGAGCTGGGGCAAGGGAGAGGTTCTAAGCTATCCAAGACTAAGGCCGTGTGCATACTGAAAATGTCAAAATTCTGTCCAAAATATGATGGCATTTCAGTATTTACTGTGTAGACATAGTGTAAGGAATCATTGGAAGTAAAAAGCTTAGTGTAACTTGATAGTGTATATCCTAATTTCTCACTCTATTAAATACTGTGTAACTAGAATGGGCATTTGACATTCAGGACTCTTGGAAAGATGGGTGATTTGTTTTCTCTGTCTCTCTCTCTCTCTCTCTCTCTCCTCACACATAGTGATATATCCTGCAGATTATTACACCGCTGACCTCTACAGGTCTGCAGAACTAAACTATATGCTTTATCTGTTTGTATTTACATGGGACTGCACATCTGTCTCACAAGTTGTTTCTGTGGGGCTGCACATCTGAGTCACAAAAGTTATATACGTGTGACTGCGCAGTACAGTTGTGTTTTCTGCTTGTGTTTTACATGGGACTGCACATCTGTGTCACAAAAGTGATTTACATGGGTCTTTCTCTCTCATGCTTACATTTTTAGACCTCTCATTTTAAACTATGATCTTTGCAGTGAGACAACCCCTTTAAAACAACATTTTCAATCATGTTAATTTGCTTACTTTAAGAGGCCAACTATAATTTAAGTCCCTAAATAAACATCTTATCAAATGGCCATAGCAGACTTTATTTCCCTGATTAAACTTGGAATCATTTTCGCTACACTGTTGAATTACTATAAGCTTATGCTTTCCTTTGTAAGTGTATGTGCAGGTTTTACAGGGGATTGTGCTGATATTTTTCTAGTAGCCCACAACCAATTTAGTATTGATGGATTTATTCGAACTGTATTAGGCCTGGTTCACATCTGAGTCGGGAATCTCGTTGCAGAGGTGAAACTGGATCCATTGTATGATGGACACCAACAATCCAATGAAGTCCATCAGGTTTCCATAGTGGCATCCATTGTTAGCCTCCTGCACTATTTTGTCTGTCATTTTTTTTTTTTATGAAATCTGCTACTGAGGCTCCAAACAGAACCTCAGATGCAGATGGAAACTGGACCTTATCAAATTGATGTGTATGTACATAATAATATAGCATTCATTTCCAGGGGTTTAAAGAGGTTATTGTAAAATGCTGCAGTACTTTTACATTTTTTTTTTAATGGAATCTGTATTGGAGACTACTAACGGAACCTGTGACACAGATATGTGCCTTAAAGGGTCTTTTTCACTATAATAGCTTTTCATGTGTAAGGAGTGGGAAATGAAGACTATTACCAAACAAATCGCTGTTTTGATTTTGCTTTGTTTAGGAAATAAAGAAGATTTTATCTACTGCTAATGTACACAAGTTTCTCTGACCACCTCTCCCTGCTCTCTCTCTCTTATATGATTTCTCGACAACTCCACAACTTACTGTCTGACCATGTCAAGTCACTCCCTCCGGAGTCTTATCTTTAGCATAGAAGCTTATTTACCTAAGTTAATGACAAGTTTAAACCCTTAGTGCTCTGTAGCTTTATACACTATAGATTATAAACCTCTTGCACTTACATCACGGTACCAGGAATGCTAATCACCGCTATAGAACAATCCACAGCCTAACTTGGAAGGGTGGGTCTGAAGTTGGCTGTGGCTCTGTTGAACAACATGGTGAAACAACCTCTTTATAAAATATTTTTGTATAGTTAAACCTTTTTTAAAAGGATATGGTCATCTAAGACTAAAGTCCTCAACTCATGATCTCCTTCCTGGAGCCCGATCTTCACTCTCATTCTACTGGAACTAGTTTGTCTATGTATTACATGGGTGGCCATTAATTAAAATTGGTGGATGTAATACCACATTTCCCCCCATAAAGGTTGCTGTAGGATAAATGAGCAGCTCATGACAACTTCCCCAGGCAAAATCAGCTGTTTTCAGGGGAGTTATTTTAGGGTGAGTACTCTGGGGTGAAAATAGCTAAAATAGTAGCGTAAAATGTTGTAAAGCACGACCCATTTAACTAGAACTGATGGGAAGCCAATAATTCTAGTCAGTATGATCCCCTCATCTAGCTGGATATAAAGTCATCTTTGGTAGTACAAACAGCAACAACTCTCCATTTACCTGAGGAGTAACCACGGGATGAATAACATCATACATCAGCCACAGGTGGAATTTTTTTGCATCATTTAATTCTGTAACTATGTTAAAGGGATTTTGCCACTAAGTAAAATTGACGTGGGAAGTTTGAAAATTAAATAACAAACATTTTTACCATTCATCATTATTAAAAATTCTGCACCATTTTTGTCTTAGCTGCTCCTTTAGTGATCCATTGTTTACAGCTCATCTCCAGAGGATATGACCAGGGCTGAGAGCTTCCAGTCCTGGTCACACATGCTCAGACATCACCTCTCCTCTCAGGCAGCCAATGAGTGTTCAAACCCCAGGTGCTGTCATTCTACTCTCATCCTCTGTGCTCCTTTGTAATAAGTCAAACAGTGCAAATAATTAAAAAAGAAACCTCAATGAGGTCTGTGCATTGATAAAGAGGAAAAAAAAATACACAGGTTACGTTCCTTCAGGGATTTGAACCTAGAACCCTTGTGCTGTAAAGCAAAAATGTTACTTCTGAGCTACAGTGTAGCTACTTACAATCTATACATAAACAGACCTTTCTTTGACTGAAGAGAGGAATTGCCTGGTGATGTCATCCTGCAGGGTCACATGATATACAATTCAAACAAACCACACACGCCCCCTTCTGAGCACGCAGAGCTGAAGAGCCGGATGCAGGAGGTATGAAATGAGTTTGTGGCAAAACCCCTTTAATGCTTCTCCCAAGCAGCACCCTTCCTGGACCTCAGTGGACCCTCTCAGCCTCTGCGCCCTACAGAAGCTTATGTGATTGTTACAGCCATATTAATTTCCATGCTTGTTTCCAGCACCAAATTATGATTTGTGAAATTTCAGAACACCAAAAAGAGGAAACCGAGCAAAGATAATCAATTAGGAAATTCATTTGAATGTTCTCCATATCTCAGTATCTGTACAACAAACCAGAATATCTAAAAATGTAGGACCTGTCAGGTCCCATTTATTCCGGGTTAAAGTAATCTACCTGTACAAACTTCAAAAAGAGGTATATTGGAACTAGCGGTATAGGTGAATAAAGTGCCGCAATTTATTTAGAATCCATCGTGCAGAGGGTACAGGAAAGACAAGAGAAAATCTACCTGTATTGAAATTTCTTACTTTTTATATTTGACACTTTCAGAAATCTGTCTGAAATCCGTGTAATCTGGGGCAGACTCAGGAATGCTTTCCTTTGGAGTGACCTCTACATTAATGGTGAACCACATGTGTTAGGTCGCTTAATGAATTTATCATTAAGATTAAAGACAGACTGTTTTCTTGAAAACATACAGTAAGGAAATCTCAACATGTCTCTGTTCACTGCAGTACGGAAATAATGACCTGATTGTAGGGTATGCTTTGTACTGTCCGTGCCCAGCACTGTATTTCTGTGTAACAAGATAATGGCCATGTTATTCCGCTTACTGTTCCTGTGAAGGAAGTCTGGCTGCACTTTAATGAAGCTAAAATGTCTGAATATGTGGCAAGTGCTGAAAGGTGGCCTTGGACTGTTCTTAATTGATGTGTTTTGTTAAGTTATTGCTGTTACACTGTCTTAAGTGTCCTACAGTGCAGATCAATCACTGCAATCCAGTGATCTATGGACGTGCATGGACACTGATGTAAGATATACATAAATGTGAATAATCTGTAAATGTGATATATGAAGAAATATGTGTATATTAAATCTATTCTGTATATGTAATTGTAAGTAGAAAGTTATCCAAAATGGCTGCTGGGTTTGAACAGGCTTCCAGTATACACACAAATTGTAATAATCTGAGTATCTGCGTTTCTAAATAGGTATTGTCTAGTTAGATTGAGTCTAGCTCAAAGGACAATTGTTTGAACTGAAAATACTGTGTGCCTAATTACTATGTATAAGATAAATGCCCTGTTTCTCTCTACATATAAAAAAGGATCTATTAGAAGCCTATACAGACTTGCAGACTTAGCGGCGTATGATAGTTGACTTCTTTGTGTGTAGACAGATAGAGATCGGCCTGATCAAATTTAGTTATAGACTGGCAGTTTGTCAAACAAGTTATATTTACAAAATTGTCTACGGATACAGAAGAGTCAGTATGTCCGTCTCCGGAGTGTATTTATAATTTTGGGGGGAGACAAACATGATTCAGCAGATCTCAAGACAGATATTAGTTTGTGTCTATGCAAACCTTTGAGTTCAAAAATGGTATATACAGTCATATGAAAAAGTTTGGGCACCCCTATTAATCTTAATCATTTTTAGTTCTAAATATTTGGGTGTTAGCAACAGCCATTTCAATTTGATATATCTAATAACTGATGGACACAGTAATATTTCCGGATTGAAATGAGGTTTATTGTACTAACACAAAATGTGCAATATGCATGAAACCAAATTTGGACTGGTGCAAAAATGTGGGTACCCTTATCATTTTATTAATTTGCATACTCCTAACTACTTTTTACTGACTTTCTGAAGCACAACATTGGTTTTGTAACCTCACTGAGCTTTGGACTTCATAGTCAGGTGTATCCAATGATGAGAAAAGGTATTTAAGGTGGCCAATTGCAAGTTGTTCTCCTATTTGAATCTCCTGTGAAGATGTGGCATCATGGGCTCCTCAAAACAACTCTCAAATGATCTGAAAACAAAGATTGTTCAACATAGTTGTTCAGGGGAAGGATACAAAAAGTTGTTTCAGAGATTTAACCTGTCAGTTTCCACTGTGAGGAACAAAGTAAGGAAATGGAAGACCACAGGGACAGTTCTTGTTAAGCCCAGAAGTGGCAGGCCAAGAAAAATATTAGAAAGGCAGAGAAGAAGAATGGTGAGAACAGTCAAGGACAATCCACAGACCACCTCCAAAGAGCTGCAGCATCATCTTGCTGCAGATGGTGTCACTGTGCATCGGTCAACAATACAGCACACTTTGCACAAGAAGAAGCTGTATGGGAGAGTGATGCGAAAGAAGCCGTTTCTGAAAGCACGCCACAAACGAGTCGCCTGAGTATGCAAAAGCACATTTGGACAAGCCAGCTTCATTTTGGAAGAAGGTCCAGTGGACTGATGAAACAAAGATTGAGTTGTTTGGTCATACAAAAAGGCGTTATGCATGGCGTCCCAAAAACACAGCATTCCAAGAAAAACACTTGCTACCCACTGTAAAACTTGGTGGGGGTTCCATCATGCTTTGGGGCTGTGTGGCCAATGGCGGCACCGGGAATCTTGTTAAAGTTGAGGGTTGCATGAATTGAACTCAGTATCAGCAGATTCTTCAGAATAATGTACAAGAATCAGTGATGAATTTGAAGTTACGCCGGGGATGGATATTTCAGCAAGACAATGATCCCAAACACAGCTCCAAATCTACTCAGGCATTCATGCAGAGGAACAATTACAATGTTCTGGAATGGCCATCCCAGTCCCCAGACCTGAATATCATTGAACATCTGTGGGATACTTTGAAGCGGGCTGTCCATGCTCAGCGACCATCAAACTTAACTGAACTTGAATTGTTTTGTAAAGAGGAATGGTCAAAAATACCTTCATCCAGGATCCAGGAACTGATTAAAAGCTACAGGAAGCGTCTAGAGGCTGTTATTTTTGCAAAAGAGGATCTTCTAATATTAATGTACTTTTCTGTTGGGGTGCCCATACTTTTGCACCGGTCAAATTTTGTTTAATGCAATTGCACATTTTGAGTTAGTACAATAAACCTCATTTCAATCCAGAAATATTACTGTGTCCATCAGTTATTAGATATATCAAATTGAAATGGCTGTTGCAAACACCCAAATATTTAGAACTAAAAATGATTAAGATTAATAGGGGTGCCCAAACTTTTTCATATGACTGTATAGCCAGACCTGGAAAGAACTCACAGGACAGGGAGGCTTCTGGGGAGCTGGTGAGGACTGAGGCTTCTGAGGTCCAAGCTCCTGAGAGGAAGGAAGTCCATTGGAAGGTCTTGTGTAGTAGACCAGGAGGAACTAGTTCAGATTCCGGTAGATATTTTTGCATAACTCTCCATTTTAGGTATTGTTGTTTTGTTTCTGGAGTTATTGTATTGTTTTGCTCATTATCTTTTGTTGTTGTGTTGTTTTACAGGGTGTGATCATATAGGTATTGATATTCTATGGTTTGATATTCTTTCCTTGTTACTGATTTTATCCTTTTGTTTTTGTGACTATTTTGTTGTATGTTATTTTTTATGTTTTTTACCCCATTGTACCCCATTTCATTCTGGATAAAATATAATCTTTTCTTATACATTTGTTGTTGATATCTCTTTCTTTGCTGACTGTCCCCTGAAAATCTAGGTAGGAATATTGTTTTTGTTCAATATTAATATTATTGAATATTAATATTGTTAATAATAATAATTAATATTTCTTACACTGAGATAAGTTTGTAATGATTTGATGTAGTGAAATGATAACATACAGTATACGAGCGGCGTTCATTAAAGATTTCCCCTGACCCACTTCCTGTGGACTGACAGCAATGAAAATTGGCACAGTTATTAGTCCTTCTCTGCATAGGTGCCACCTAGGGACATACACGTCTCCCATCTCTTTAAGCAACTGTAAACACGTCGCTTGTAAAAGTCGACAGGTTGCTCCAAAAGCCACGCTGTGACTTTGGAAATCAGAGTCTCATCATCTGGAAAATGCTTGCCCTTCAAAAATAAACGTCATTGTTGGAAATAGGTGGAAGTCAGATGATGAGAGGTCGGGTGAATAAGGGAGATGGGGTAGAATTTCAAAGCCACAGGAACATGCTTCCATTTGGGCAACATGTGAGTTGTGAACTGGTGCATTGTCTTGCAGAAGGCGGACAGCTGTGGTAAGCATGCCACGTCTCTTGGTTTTGATGGCAGTGAAGCATAGTATGCCCCAGTGATCCTGGTACCCTTTGCTAGGAAATCCATCAATGCTGCTCCGTGCTGATCCCCAAAATACTGTGCACATGACCTTGCCTGCCGAGGGTTGGACACATGCCTTCTTCAGAGGTGGTGAGTCATGATGCTTCCATTGCATCAACTGGGAAATCAAACCTCCCTTAACTTGGTGTATAGTACACACATGAGAGATGGGAGCTGGATCCCCTGCTGTGCTTTGGGAGACCAATGGAACACAGCTGCCTTTAACCATACCATACATTTATTTTTAATAAAATACCTACTATGTGACAGCTTGGCAATCCTGTGCACTGTACATTCACAAAATGAAGTGTAGACTTTCTGACAGGTTGAGATGGTGTAATAGTAACAGTTGTAAAAATATCAATTTAGTGTTCAGTCCAGGAGCATTTAGACATCAATACAGTTTTCATAATTTAGCCTTTGTACATCACCACATTGTATTTGAAATAAACTGTTAATATGTGTTTTAGCTTCAATCCAAGCAGTATGACCAAAATAACTAATTACAGGGTCCCAAATAAGACAATTATCATCTGTCCACAGGATTAGTGATAAGTGATCACTGGGGGTCCTAGCTTGGCTAACTACAGTTGTTCTAGAAGGTGAATGAAGTTAGACATTTATCACCTATTCATAGGAATAGTGATAAATGATCACTGGGTTCCATCCAGTTAATTAGCAAAGTTCATAAAATTGATATCCCTCTAGACCCACTGCACTGTGTACTTGGCTTTTTAAAAAAGATAAAATTTTTGAGTGGAAAAAAGGAAATTAGCATTTCCCAAATTTTTATATAGGGCCCAGAAATTTTTAAATTCCCTTTGATGGATTTTAGTCTTTTCCCCAACCAAAACCCGAATACGTAAAAAAAAATTAAATATGCAAAATTTGGGGAAGGGGGCGTAAATTTAAAAAAAGAAATCTTGAGAAAAATATGAGGTATAGGGGCCCTTGCTAAATTCCCCAGGTTTCCCTTCTTTTTCCCTTTTCTACTAATTTCAGGATTGGCGCAAGGAAGGGGGAGCTTGTCCTTTCCCTATTATGTTAGTTGAAAAAAGGGTAGACACTCTTGGGCAAAGTGACTTCTGTCCTTGATTAAAATTTGCTAAAAAATCATGGGTACGCTTTTGGTTTGGTGGGTATGGGTGGGATGGTTGGGGTTTGTTTATGGTTGTTGAAAAATACTCAAAGCACTTATCAAAAATTTTGGTAGGGGACATTTCATATACTCATTTTTTTTTTATTAAAAAAAAAGATTGTTTGATGTTCCTGAGTAAAAAAAATGGTAAGAGGTTCTATTTGTTCTGCTTAATTGTTAATAAAAATTATCTGATTTAAAAAAAAAAATGATCACTGGGTTCCTAACTTGGCTAACTACAGCAGATGTAGGCAGTGAATGAAGTGGCAGTGTAAACATATGACATACAGACCATTCAAAAAGGGAATTTAGAACCCCTGTTCTCTTGACTATTGGGGTTCCAGCAGTGAACATACTCTTAACACCTATCCTGTGACTACGTCCCCCTTTACATTAATCAGTTCATGTTCTGCCCCAGAACTGGGCAGAAGAATGAACATGTTCAAAGTTTTTATAGACGGTTCGGATTTGCCATCAGAAAATCTGAGATGTGTAGACTACAGCTCGGATTTTCTATTAAAGTCTATTAGGAAGGTTGACCGTCGGTTTACAGATGGTTTTCAAATTCAAAAAGTGCTTTGGGCCTTCTTGAAACGAATACTACTGTACTACCACAACTGTAATTACAAGTATATAATTGACCCAGGGCACTATAGTATTCTTATGAACACACACCCTAACGTGAAAGGGAGGTCTTATCATTGGTATAGTGAGCCCGCGCTCTTTACAGTTAACGGGACATTGTCTTTTTGATATAAGGCGCATTCATGTTTCTTCTGATCAAACTGTCAGTTCAGCAAATTGCATACCACCTCTTGTTCCACCATGCTCAGTACAAATAAATGAATGTAATTTATGATTGTTAGAGCTGATCCTTCTTCAAGCATAGCACGCATGGGATTCAGAGTAAACCATAGCCTCACTCCCTAAAGATTTCTTTAGGTTTCAGTTTTCCCCGGGTTGAGATGAATAGCCCTGGAGCTTGGATATTTTGAAATATTAATGTCATTTGTTTGGCAGATAAGGGTGTAAGACTGTACACAGATGTATCATGCTCCAGTATATTAAATAGTAGTTGCAAACATCTCCAGAGCACCATACCGTGATATTGGTGATATTGGGCTGCTTTTTTTATGACCGATAATGTATAAACATATTATTCTTGTCCCTTTTTATCACCATGGTTCCTAAATATATATATATATATATATATTATATTTTTATATTTATAATATTAAAAATATATTATTTACAGTCATTGAAAAAGTTTGGGCACCCCTATTAATCTTAATCATTTTTGTTCAAAAATTTGGGTTTTTTGAACAGCCATTTCAATTTGAACAGGAAACCCCCTTTCCCCGCGGGGGTTATTTTCCGAAATGTGCGACGGATAGCGAAAGAGGGATAACGGGCAGGAAACCAAAAGGGAACAATGCTTTTAATGTAAAAAGGCATAAAAAAACTATGCGGGAAATATATTAAGGATAACAAGGCTTTTAAAGAAAAATGTTTTGATTATGAAAAAATGAAAAGCGGTTCCGTCTAGGATTGCCATAGATAAATTTGGCAATTCATTGATATCTATTAAAAAAAAAGGGCGGCCCGCTGGTAACGTGCAGCCCCGCAAACGAAACTCTTAGTTGGAACTGATCTTTGTCCCATCAAGGATCTGTCTCGTTTTAATGGATTAAATAAACTTGGAAGTTTATCTATGAAATTCATGGTCAGAAATGCTGTATCATTTCTTTGTAATCCCTCATGCTTCTACCATGCTACTCCAGGGGGATACGTGTGGACATGAACTTGGCAGCGGATATACGTGCAGGTGTTGAGCTGGCAATTGAATTTTTTTTTCCCTTTATAAGGAACAATGTACATACAGTATGTATATCGACAACAGGACTAAAAAAAAACAATGAAACGTAAAAAACAGTACAATAGAACATAAAAATGTTATTTACCATATTGAAGATACTGAAAACAGTTAAGAACAATGTCATAGTATTAGAGGATAACAAGGCTTAAGGAACAATTTTAAATTTAAATCAATATTAGAAGAAAAGTCATTAAGACAATGTACAGTACGTACCTATTAAAAGATACACAAAACAAAGCTTAAGGAGAAATGTACATTTACTTACTGTGGGTGGTTGCGCTCCAAATCATCGTTTGTGCCGAATGCACCGGCTGAAACTGTTTGCGCTAGCATTTGGTAACGAGGTAATATGAAAGATTTAATCTCTGATACAATTATAGGGTTTCTACTGAAACCCTACAGACATATGTAAGTTGAAGTGAGGTACACAGGGGACCAACCTTGGGTCGTCCCTGAAAGTTAAAAAATTTTGCGTTTAATTTAAACCTCATCCCAATCTGTGTCGGTCCCACTATTGGTACCTGCGCCTATTAACAATGATGCAATCATTGTCTGTGGTGGTAAAACCCCTTTAAACAAAACCTGAACACTGACATCACTGTACTGTACCTGTAGGTTATTCAGATGCAAAGTGGAATGGAAAATGGATTGTCAGGGTCATCGTCGCTGTGTCCACCGGATGTCCACTGGTAAAGTTTTTGCAAAATTTCAAAAATTTCTCGTCCACTTATCAGCGGGTTTGAACTTGATGATGTTGGGTTGGCAAAGAAACCATCCAGCGTCATTTGTTTGCTTGCCTGGAGCTTTGAGCGGTAAATTTCTCTATAGCAAGCAACCGCGTCCTTTAAAGCCCTGCTAACCTTAAGAGAGCGTTCTAAAATAGGATCATTTTCTTGAAAGATGTTCGAGACCATCTCCAAAAGGGATTTAAAACTTCTTTCAGCTTAGCAAAAAGAGAGGCGTTTTTGGTTTTTTTCATCATTCTCCTCCTCCTCCTCCTCCTCCTCCTCATCTTTGCTCCCTTGTCCTGTTGATTGTTGGTCCAGTTCTATCAATTCTTCCAGTGTCAGATCTTCTCTTTTGACATTCTAAAGAATTCTCCACATTCTCTTCATCAACTTTATCAAAGCCAACAGCACTTGCAAAATGACACTATGTTTGATGTACAGAACTGATGTCCCGATGCCATTGCATTCATGCACGAAATAAGGTGTCAGCTTGCTCCACAAAACCATTCATGCATTTTTTTGGGGACCCTCTTTCCCCCAATTGTGCTATGTTATCAATTACAGTCCATAATGTTAAATTTTTTTTCCAGAATTCAGAATTGTGATTTTACCTTCTCCAGAAGTTTCATTGATCATCTTGCAAATGTGCGCCGAAGATAATACGCTTTCACTGTTGCAATAGCGCCTTGGTCCAAAGGTTGCAATAGAGAGGTGGTGTTTGGAGGCAGAAAGACCACTTAAAAATTTTGGCAGAGGCTCTTGTAATCTAACTTGTGGGATGTTCTTGTCCCTCAAAAGTAAAATTTTGAAATCAAGATTCTCTCTCCTGCAGTAAAAACTCTCAAAAAATGGCCCCACAGTACTGAACAATAAAGTCCTGAAAAATGACGCTTGTAATCCAGGGTTTTTTATTGCTTTTCCACAAAACAGGAAGGCTAGATTTGGGATGATTCTTCATGGCTCTTGGATTTTCATGGTAGACAAGGAGAGTTTTAATTTGCAATCACCTTCTGCATTTACGCCCAGCAAAATTGTGACTATGTTCTTTCTCTGGCTTTAAATTTCCCGGAGCCACCCTTTTCTTCATGGGAAATGTAGGTTCGGATGGCATACGCTTCCAAAACAGAGCTGTTTCATCCACATTAAAAACTTGTTTAGGGTGAGTAACCCCCACCTTCAATGATTTCTTGGAGCTCAGGAACAAATTTTTTGGGGTGCTTCTGTATCTGCACTGTGAGCTCGCCAGCAGTTTCAGGTTGTGAAGGTTTTGTCGTCTCCTGAATCGGTCGAACCACCCACGACTAGCCTTAAAAAATCTTCATCTATTGCAGTAGCTGCCAGATTAGTGGATTGTGAGGTATCCATATTTTTCAGCTCACTGTACAGACTTTTTTGCCTTCTCCATAATTACAGCTTGGCTTATTGGCGACTTCATGTGATTCATTTCTTGAATCCAAATTGCCAGTAAATGTTCCATTTTCTCCAGTAGTGGATTGCGTTTTTTTTTGGTCACCAACTTTGATGATATCGGTGTGCAGCGTTCAACACAAGCACGGATAATTGCTGCTCCTTTTTTATGGTGTGTATTGTGCTTCCTGGAAAACGAAAGGATGCGGCCTATTTCAGCGGCGCTGGCACCCACTTTCAATTCGAAAGGATCACATCTAACTTTAGCTCTACACTGTAGCTCTTGCGAGTTCTCTTGGCTATGTGCTTTATCACAGGCAAAGTTTACGCTAGGTTCTGCCATGCTTCGAGAGACAAGATTTTCCAGTCTTAGTCTCTGTGCTTCTGCAGTCAGAAAGGCAAGCTGGCCCGGGAGTAAAGTGATGTGGCTTTACAGCACTTACGTTGCTCCCACGTACAGTAACGTAACTTTCTGTACTAACGTGGAGCGACATAACTGTGAAACACAAACGACGCATAACGGGTTTTTCGCAAAACCGACGGTGACGTAACTGCGAAATGACAGATACCGAATCGACAGATAATGGGGTATCCCTGTATATCTAATAACTGATGGACACAGTAATATTTCCGGATTGAAATGAGGTTTATTGTACTAACACAAAATGTGCAATATGCATGAAACGAAATTTGGCCTGGTGCAAAAATGTGGGTACCCTTATCATTTTATTGATTTGAATACTCCTAACTACTTTTTACTGACTTTCTGAAGCACAACATTGGTTTTGTAACCCTCACTGAGATTGAACTTCCTAGCCAGGTGTATCCAATGATGAGAAAAGGTATTTAAGGTGGCCAATTGCAAGTTGTTCTCCTATTTGAATCTCCTGTGAAGAGTGCCATCATGGGCTCCTCAAAACAACTCTCAAATGATCTGAAAACAAAGATTGTTCAACATAGTTGTTTAGGGGAAGGATACAAAAAAGTTGTCTCAGAGATTTAACCTGTCAGTTTTCCACTGTGAGGAAACATAATAAGGAAATGGAAGACCACAGGGACAGTTCTTGTTAAGCCCAGAAGTGGCAGGCCAGAAAAATATCAGAAAGGCAGAGAAGAAGAATGGTGAGAACAGTCAAGGACAATCCACAGACCACCTCCAAAGAGCTGCAGCATCATCTTGCTGCAGATGGTGTCACTGTGCATCGGTCAACAATACAGCACACTTTGCACAAGGAGAAGCTGTATGGGAGAGTGATGCGAAAGAAGCCGTTTCTGAAACGCCTGAGAGTCGCCTGAGGTATGCAAAAGTACATTTGGACAAGCCAACTTCATTTTGGAAGAAGGTCCTGTGGACTGATGAAACTTAGATTTAGTTGTTTGGTCATACATAAAGGCGTTATGCATTGCGTCCCAAAAACACAGCATTCCAAGAAAAACACTTGCTACCCACTGTAAAATTTGGTGGAGGTTCCATCATGCTTTGGGGCTGTGTGGCCAATGTCGGCACCGGGAATCTTGTTAAAGTTGAGGGTCGCATGGATTCAACTCAGTATCAGCAGATTCTTCAGAATAATGTACAAGAATCAGTGATGAATTTGAAGTTACGCCAGGGATGGATATTTCAGCAAGACAATGATCCCAAACACAGCTCCAAATCTACTCAGGCATTCATGCAGAGGAACAATTACAAGTTTCTGGAATGGCCATCCCAGTCCCCAGACCTGAATATCATTGAACATCTGTGGGATACTTTGAAGCGGGCTGTCCATGCTCGGCGACCATCAAACTTAACTGAACTTGAATTTGTTTGTAAAGAGGAATGGTCAAAATACCTTCATCCAGGATCCAGGAACTGATTAAAAACTACAGGAAGCGACTAGAGGCTGTTATTTTTGCAAAAGGAGGATCTACTAAATATTAATGTGACTTTTCTGTTGGGGTGCCCATACTTTTGCACCGGTCAAATTTTGGTTTAATGCATATTGCACATTTTGTGTTAGTACCACTTCCTTACTATGGTCCTCACAGTGAAAACTGACAGGTTAAATCTCTGAGACAACTTTTCGTATCCTTCCCCTGAACAACTATGTTGAACAATCTTTGTTTTCAGAGCATTTGAGAGTTGTTTTGAGGAGCCCATGATGCCACTCTTCACAGGAGATTCAAATAGGAGAACAACTTGCAATTGGCCACCTTAAATACCTTTTCTCATCATTGGATACACCTGGCTATGAAGTTCAAATCTCAGTGAGGTTACAAAACCAATGTTGTGCTTCAGAAAGTCAGTAAAAAGTAGTTAGGAGTATTCAAATCAATAAAATGATAAGGGTACCCACATTTTTGCAACAGTCAAAATTTGGTTTCATGCATATTGCACATTTTGTGTTAGTACAATAAACCTCATTTCAATCCAGAAATATTACTGTGTCCATCAGTTATTAGATACATCAAATTGAAATGGCTGTTGCAAACACCCAAATATTTAG
This sequence comes from Phyllomedusa bahiana, assembly GCA_025379985.1. Taxonomy (NCBI): domain Eukaryota; kingdom Metazoa; phylum Chordata; class Amphibia; order Anura; family Hylidae; genus Phyllomedusa; species Phyllomedusa bahiana. The sequence goes on along the minus strand of JAODAL010006321.1, from coordinate 80,215 downwards.
AACTAAAAATGATTACGATTAATAGGGGTACCCAAACTTTTTCATATGACTGTATATATATAAAGCATTATGATTTTGTACATGCTATTTATTATATTTGAATTTAGAAAATTGCCAGAATCAAAGCGTTCTATCAATAGAACTTATTTTCCCCAAAAATCATTCATTCACCAGAACAATGTTTTTTCTTGTCAAATATCACTTTTATTGTCATAATATTTAGTGGCCGTTTACACGCCACAGGACAAATACCGGTTGAAAATCCTGACCGGTATTTGCTCTGTTTAGGGGCCGTGCACACGGCACGCATGGGGACGCCCCCTTCGTGCCGACATGTTCATGTTCCGCCTGAAAACCGGGCGGAAGAACATTTTCTATGTGTTTCGGATCGCCGGCGGTGTAAAAAAACATCGGCCGGAAAGTCCGTACAGTGGGGACCACTGCGCGGATTTTCCATGAAGATCCATGTAAAAGGTTTACAGACGGCTTTCAAAATCGAAAACTGTCTGTAAAACTGGGGGAAAACCCGGACCATGGGGACATGCCCTTACAGTTTCACTAATTTCTTTTTCTACACATTTCATGTGATTGTCACCAGGTTATTCATCTATTTTGCATTTTTAGATCGCTGAATCGTAACTTTCTCTTCTATAACTGTTCTCTCACGGGGAAAGTTAAAAGTAGAATTTGCTTGGTCAGCTAATATCTGAAATAAAATGCAAATTTTCTAGAAAAAAAAACGAAAGGGGTTAGATGATTATGTAGGAGTATGGAATTAGCTTAAAGTGAAAGTTTTTATAGTTTGTATGAAATGATCACTGTTTGGTGATGTTGTACTAACTTTATTTTATAATTTTGCTACTTAATTTTATGTGCTACAATTTGCATTTATCAAAATCTTGTGTTCTAGTCACAGCAATCTTCTCCATAATCCTTTTTAACTGAAAATATATTTTCTAGTCAACCTACATAGTGTTAATTTTAGTTCTGAACCTCTTTGTAACAGGTAGAGGGTGCAAGTGTTGGGTCTGCAGGGTCATCACAAGAGATGGTGCAGACTACGCCAGGGAGCGGACTCTAAGGAGCCCATCAATATTCACCAGAGCCTGCCAGGAAGCAGATTGAACATGGCTGCAGGGAACTCCGGGTTTGGTACCCCTGATGTGACAGCCGAGGTGCCAGGTGTAGAACTGCGGAAGCGGACAGAGGTGGTGGGTCTCAGGCTAATGGTAAGTTGGTGTAGCGGCAGGTACCGCAGCAGGTGGAAGACTGGCGTGGCGGCAGGTAACAGCAGAAGTAGACTGGTGTGGCGGCAAGTACAGCAGCAGGTAGTAGACTGGCATGGCGGCAGGTAACAGTAGAAGGTACTGGAACCAAGCGACAGCAAAACATGCAGGAAAGTAGAGGTTAGGATCAGTATAGGAACAACAACAAAGTGATACTGAGCACAGGCATTATGTTCTTTAAAGAGAACCTGTCACATAGATTATGCCCTCCTTGCTGAGGACAGCACAAGCTAGTGTCAGACATGCTGTTTCCAGTGCTGTGTCCCTTATTCTGAAAGGGGCAGCAGTTTTAGAGTATTTATGCCACGTCAAGGGAGGTGCAGTGAGCCCTGACTGGAACCTAGCCCACTGTCACTGCCTACTTAAAGTGCTTCCCTAGGCGGCAGACGCCAACTGGGCGACAGTCCCTCCGCTGCTAGAGTCCTGGGGCCGACAGGAGGAAGAAAGGTCAGACAGTCCGGGTCAATAACAAATCAGGAACGCCAAGCCACAAGTCAGAACCAGAGAGAAACGTAAACAAGCCGAGGTCAAACACGAACAGGAGCGAGGTACAAAATCAGAATGCAAGACAGGGTCAGGAAAACAAGCAGAGGTCTGGTACACGGATAAGCAAACACAATATTAAGCACAAGTAACACAAGGCAGCCAGGAGAATATCACAGGCACTGCACTCAGACTGCAGGGAGTTTAAATGTGATTCTCGGACACCGCCCCAGCAGCTGATTGGAGCGGCCTCCGGGTCCTCACATTGGCTGGTGCGACACGCCCCCTGTCCAGAGTGGCTGGGCCTCTGTCACTCACAGAGTTACCAGCAGTCTGTCTATCCGGGTGGGGTCGCAAATTAGCTGCTGCAGACTGTTACTTCCCGCAGGCTGAGCGCTGCCTAGCCCTGACAATTTAATGCTCAAATCTGGCAGTTTTCAGACAGAAAAGAGTCCAGCTTATTCATGAGCAGGTGTTAGCCTCGCCCTCCCAAGACTAGCCCCACTCAATTATTCTCATGCAAAACCGCAAACTGGCTGAAAAACTGTCCGCAAACCAGTGCCGTGGGGTCATGGCATTATGCCTATGAATATATCTATATGTGATTCACATTAGATCTGTTTAGCATCATTTCATCTGTTTTGCATCTGTTGTTTTTAAAGATGACCTGTGGCTATTCCTGATATATTTGTCATGGACAGCGGTAGTGGATCCACTGGACCACTGCAAGTGATGGTATAAGCCACGCCAGGGAGCGGAATCTAAGTAGGTCCCGGTTTTCACCAGAGCCCGCCGCAAAGCGGGATGGACTTGCTGCGGCGTGAGTCTACTAGGTCGCTACCCCTGACGGGACTTGCCTGCGGTGGAAGCCGAGGTTTAGCGTGGTACAGAATCGTATGGCAAGACGTAGTCGGGGACAGGCGGTAAGGTCAGGACAGGCGGCAAGGTTCGTAGTCGAGGGACTGAGTCAAAATGGTACGGTACACAGTATAACGGAAGACTCAGGAACGCTTTCTTAGTAGGCTATATGGCATTAAAGATTCGGCAAGAGGTTCAGGTAGAGACAGGCTTAAATAGTGGCAGCGACTGGTAATACCCAATAACCGCTGTGCTATGAATTTAACAGTGCTGGTGCGTGCGCACCCTAGGGTGCGGGGATGCGCGCGCAGGGAGACAGGAGCTTCGGCAGGAGTGCGGCTGGGTAAGTAGGCAGGGGACTGGCCAGAGGAATGAGCGCGCCCACGACGCGCTCACTGGTCGGACAAGGAATGCGCCTGCGACCCGGGGTGAGGTTCACAGGGGCACCCCGTGAAAATATTTGTTTTAGTAAATACTTTTATTTTTGTAAATTTTGCTGTTTCTCGGTTATTTTTTCCAATGAATCTGTCACCTCGGTGTTACCATTCCAGTAGTCAAAGGGGTATGTTCCTACACATACTTGACTGTCAGCACTGATTGGACAATGTTGGACTATGCAGGGACACACCACCATTTGGCAACACCCAGCTGACAAATTCAGGAATACATTCCCAGATGGAATAACAGATGAACAGCACAACACAGAGTTATAAGAGAAGATGCTTTAGAATTGTTATTTCACACGGAACACAGGTATTTACTTAAACAGAAATATCAAGAGATGTCACAGCTCTTCTTTAAATAATGTGTTATCTAGTTAATTTTCCCAAGGGACAACCCATGAGATCAGTAATACTAATTAATATTGGATGGAATGCTCTGAGCCTAACCCCTTCCTGACATTTGACATGCATATGTTGGGTAAAGGCTATACAAGCCCATTACATAGCCCTGAAAATATAAAAATAAAGCGATTCAAAGCAAATAAAAAATATTAAATTTTTTTAAGTAGTAAAAGATTACAAAAACTATACACATTTGGTATCACTGGAATTGCATTGACCTTTAGAATAAATTTAGCATGTTATTTATACCACACAGCGAACTCCATTAAAACAAAACCCAATTGTGCTTTCGTTCTTCATTTTGTTCAGTTTTCCAATACATTATCTGGTACATTAAATGGTACCATGTAAAAATACAACTTGACTTGCGAAAATCAAGCCCTCATACAGTTATGTCAACGGAAAAATAAAAATTATAGCTCTTGGAAATTGGAAATGAATAAAAGTCATTGCCAAAACTGATATGTCAGGAATGGGTTAATCTTAAGTAGGTTCATATTCCAGGCTCACATTACAGACATTTATGAATACGCTTGCATGAGATTATGAGAAGAAACTGTCCTGCTGATTTTCAGTCAAATGTACAAATCAAAGCAGAAAATAGTAGAAGCATTATTTGACCTCAATGACGTAAAAGAGCACTTGACTCATTCATTCAGCTGAAAAGCTTCTCATACCCGCTGCTGTTGTGGACAACAATCTTACAGACAACCATAGCATTGTGACAGCATTGTTAGGTGACAAGTGCTGCTCAGATCAGAAACCTTAATGTTCAGGTCGCATACTGATTGCAGAGCTTTAGTCTCTCAAAGATCCTGATTCTGATTTATACATAATGTGAACGGTAACTGATGCTATGGTGGGAAAAATGTTCAAGTATAAATTGTTCCTATCATTGTGCAAAAGTATACTGTGCTTAAAGGGTTTTTTTCAGAACAGGCTTTCGCAGGCATTTTGAGCTTTCTCTATTACAGCTTAAAATCCAGGGGCGGATCTCTCTTCCTTGTAGGCGGGTGTTCCCTCACTGAAGACTGGTGACATCATTGTTCTGTGTGAGCAGTGGAACGGAGAGGATGTCAAGGCTCTGCAGACCTGATGCAATTGTCAGTTTTCATGTCTGCAGAGCTGTCACCTCCCTTCCAAGCTGCACAAGCAATCCTTGTAACCAGAAACACCCTGCATTGCTGTAAGCAGTTATACATACAGCATGAAATGATGAAACAAATGTGATAACTACAAACTGCCTCCCCCCCCCTTATCAGGCAGGAGGTAGAGGGGGAGCAGAATGTATAAGGCTGTGTTATATGGGTGTGTTATATCTTCCAGCTAAAGAGTAATTGCCCAGGTCCTTCACACAGAGCTATCGCTGAGAGAGAAGCAGAGGAGATCAGGCAGCCTTTATTACACTGCTGTGAGAGGAGGATAATGAGAACACAGCCTGCTAGTAGTGAGCTCAGGCAGCCAGTTTCAATTTCACACAGCTCAGAGGGGAGTGAGCACAAAGAGAGCAGGCAGCCAAACACAGCACAGGGGGCATGTCCCGCACAGGGATGAACTAAATATCAGGCAGAGAAGAGGGGGAATGGCCCGACCCCACACTGCAGAATTAGCTCTAGACACTCACATATTAGCTCATAGCTGCTACACTAAATGATTTAGGTAATACAAACCGAAAACCGAAAAACAGGGGAAAAGTAAAAAAAAAAGTAAAAACAAAGTAAAACACAAACCGATCAAAAACTCATATAAATGCCAAAGTGGTGCCAATTAAAACTTCAATTAAAAAGCCCTTATTCAGCTCTGTATATGGAAAAATAAAAAAAGTCATGGCTGTCAGAAGACTATAAAAATACTTTTTTTAAAGTGATTCAACATAAAAAAAACTATATTTATTGGGTATTGTCGTAATCATCTTGACCCAGGGAGTAAAACTAACTTGTCACGTATACTGCACGGTGAGTCCTGTTAGAAATAAAGTTTAAAAAAACTACTAAGATTGCAGTATTTTCCTCACCCTGCCTTCCAAAAGATTTAAAACAGATCAAAAAGCCTTGTCCCCCAAAAAATTATACCATTAAAACCATCAACTCATCCCGCAATAAACAAGCCTCTAAACATCTCCGTTCACAGTAAAATAAAAAAGTTATGTCTTTTAGACTATAGTGATGCAAAAAAGTGTTTTTCCTTTTTGAATAAAAGTGTTTGTATTGTGCAAAAGCAGTAAAACATAAAAAGACAATACAAACTGGGTATCATACAATTGCATTGACCTGCTGAGTAAAGCTAGTATATCATTTATACCGCACGGGGACCACTGTAAAAGATAAAAATAAAAAACACTATCATGATTGCTGTATTTTGTTCAAAAACGCCTCACAAAAACCTTTATAAAAAGTGATTAAAGCGTCATGTGCACCCCATGATGGTACCAATAAAAACGTCAACTCATTCTGCAAAAAACAAGTCCATAATCGGCTCCGTATACAGAAAAATATAGAAATTATGGCTATGACAACATAAAAACGCAATTTTTTATAAACACATTTCTATTGTGTAAAAGTAATAAAACATAAAAAACTATATAAAATTTAATTTCTTGTAATTGTTCCGACCCACATAGAAAGGTTATTATGTCATTTATACCGCACGGCGAACGCTGTAAAACTGAAGTCCAAAAAACATTGGTGGAACTGCGTTTTTTGCCTTCCATTTTCATGGCCCAATGCTAACAAAAACTATGGAACACCTGTGCACCCAAAATGCATGATACACCCCTAGATGAGATCCATGAGGGGTGTTGAATCCAAAATGGGGCAACTTCCGGAAGGTTTCACTTCTTCTGGTAGTTTGGGGGCTTGCCAAAGAGACCTTGCATCCACCAAAATCTGCTTTCCAAAAGCCAAATAGCGCTCCCTCCCTTATACACCCTGCCAGACGCCAAAACAACAGTTTGCACCCATGTATAGGATATTGCTAAACTTAGAAGAAATTGCATAACAAACTTTAGGATGCTTTTTTTTCCAGGATTTCTTGTAAGAATCAAAAAAATTCAGCTAAAATGGCAGATTGTTGGAAATGTTATTTTTTCATTTTCACCGCCTAACGCTAAAAAAATTTGGGAAACACCTGTGTGGTCAATATACTCATTACACCCCTGGATATATTCCTTAAAGGGTGTAGTTACCAATATGGGGTCTTTTAAGGAGTGTTTATTAAAATTTTAGCACTTTAGTGGTGTCCGCAAACCTGTAATGGTGTCTAAATAAAATCGTATTGAAATTGAGACCCCAAAGTCTGCTAGGTGCCCCTCCTATTTAGAGTCTTGTGGTTGAACCAAATAGCGTAGTAGGGCCACATATGGGATATTTCTAAAAATGGCAGAATCTGGGGAATCAATATTAAGTTGCATTTCCCTGGTTACATCTACTGTGTTTCTGCGAATAATGTATAAAAACTGAAAATCTGTAAAGAAAAATGAAATTTTTAAATTTCACCTCCACCTTGCATTAATTTCTGTGAAATACCTAAAGGGTTAACAAACTTCCTAAACATTGTTGTAAATACTTTTAGGTGTGTAGTTTCTTACATGGTGTTATTTATTTGTTTATCTAACGTGCAACCCTCAAAGCTATGTCAAAACTGGACTGGTCCTTAAAAAAATGTATATTGCAAATTTTCTTGAAAATGTGAAAAGTGACTACTAAAGTTCTAAGCCCCATAATGTCGTAAAAAAATAAAAATACATTAAAAAAATTATGCCAACCTACAGTGGACATATGGTAGATGGTAGTTATAATCTATTTTGAGTGGAATAACCATCTGTCTTACACGCACAAATTTTTGAAGTTTGAAAATGGCTAATTTTTCAACTTTTTCACGATATTTTTCACAAATAAAGAAGGATTGTTTGGACCAAAATTTCTTACTAACTTAAAGGGGTTGTCTTACTACATTGATTTATCTTACCTCAGTCCTCTTTTATTAGCTTCATTGTGAACTCAGGGGCGTGCTTACTGGCTTCTACTAGGCTGCAGTAGAAGCTAGGTCTGTAGCTATAGCAACCAGTGCTGGCAGCCTATCATGAGAGATTGAACAGCTCTGTAGCGTGACCTGAGGAGCTGATGCAGCCCATACAAGAGGGGATATCTCAGAATAGGTACGATACTGTTAATGGACTTATATTTCAAAGTGAATTGTTTTTGCAAGATCTAAAGCAATCCTTGTAGTGAGACAATCCCTTTAACTAACCTTTGAAATCCACTTGGTTCCAGCACCACCACTGCTCCCGTTGCACCCCGCTCATGATATAACCATTCTCCTTCTTTATATACAAAGCCACAAAAACATAAACACCATTAACAGGCCTCCATACCTGTATACAGGGCCGCCGTTAGGGCAGTACAGCCAGTACTGCCGTACGGGGCCCAGCAGATTTGTGAAGCAAGGGGGGGCCCTACCATATCAGCTATTTGTAGGCTGGGGGGGCCCTGATGCTTCAGCTGTATGGGGCTCTGAAATTTCTGATGGCAGCCCTGCCTGTATATATCCAATTTGTATATATCCAAAAGGCTTCCCTTTGCAGCAGCTTTCTTTTAAGCCTTTTGGATACATCGCTTAGATGCGATGGCTCCATAGGGCATTAATGAGACATTTAGCCTCAAAGCATTCTTGTAAAAAAGATACTTTTTATTGTTTTTAGTTACAGTATTGCTTTTAAGATGTTACACATGTGTTTGCAATTAGTCCTATATAGTGCCGATGTGGGTCTGAAGGCGCATGCTTGAGAAAGGGGAGGGGTCTCTCCGAAACGTCGCTGCGTGCATTGACACGGACTGCCCGGTCTCCCGGCATCTCCAAAGGAAGCTCCTGCTGAGTCTAGGAAACGGACTTTCGAGTTCTTTAGACTGAACGATGATCCATCGCAGTATTGCTAAGTACCCCTTATTTATATATGTACGATGAATGTAGACTAATTGATGGTTTTAAAATAAGTTAATAGTAAAAATTTTGTGAAGTTTTAAGAAGAAACCCATTTCTATATTACTGGACCATTCTCCTGTCACATGATGCTTCAGCCAATCACAGGCCTCAGCGCTCTATTTCTTTTTAAGAATGTCAGGTGACCAGAGATGCTAGTGATAAGTTGCAGGGTCACATGACAGATGAAGGGGATATCGCTGTCGGAGTGCATCGTAAGCAGTGTCAGTGCTGGAACACAGTGGGTTTCAAAGGTGGGTTGGCTTTTCTTTTTCATTCTTAACATTCACTTATCGGCAGATCGTTCTTTGACACTAATGGACAATTTCTTCTTTATCAAACCACAGCTGCAATCCAAAGTAGTTCATTGTGTCACAAGCAAGGTTATGAATCTTAGCTGTTTCTGGGGAGGGCCTTAAAGGCATGCTATTTCAGTGAGTTTTAGCAGGCTGTCCTCCCAGGCTGTGGGTGGTTCTCCCAGCTGATTAGAATTTTTTCAACTTTTAGCGAGCGTTATTTTTGGATAGTGCAGAAAGATTTTTACCCTCTTCAAGATTACAGAAAAAGAAATGATTTTCAGCCCCAAAAGGGCCCATTTTAATTTTTTGTTTAGTAAAGCTAACCCTGGTAGAATAATTAGTTTTCTTCCATCTCAGTCCCCCCATGGTTTGGGATGCACTCCCTTCCTTTCGCTCAAAGGGCTAATCAGGTGACAGATGCCTCATATGCAGGTAACCATAGAAACATAAAAAATATTGGTATTGGCCTTTTTTCTCTGAAGGGAAATTTTTTTTCCCTGGGCGTTCTTTTATCTGTGCCCCTTTTTTCACTCTCTCTCAGGGTCGCTCTCAAACCCCACTCTTCTCGGCTGACTTTTTCCCCGCAACATTTCCCCGGGTTTTCCTATGTCTCCTCCGGGTGCTCTCGGCAAACTGCTGTTTTTAAAAGGGGGTTTGTTTTCACACATTGTTTCCCATCTTAACTCAGCCCAATTTTCTTTTTTTTAAAATTTTAAAATTCGGGGAGGGGTGTTTTACGGGGCTTCTAAAGGGCCCCTTGCAGTAAAAGGGAAAAGGTCGGGACTATAGAAACCCTGTTTGGGCCCCTATCATAGAGATGGGAACAGGCCCTTAGCTATATTTAACCTGAAGACGGATCCCTTTCCCATAAAAAAAGGGGAAAAAAAGGGAATAGGTTGGAACTGTTAATGGACAAATATTGCAAAGGACTTTTTTTTTCCCCAAAAAATTTTTTAATTTTAAAAAAGCAATCCTTGTAGTGAAAAACCCCCTTTAAAGGTTTTTGCTGGCTCAAACCCCTAGCACCCATTCCAACAAAAAATCTTTAGTCGCAAAACGTCCCAAAAATTTTGTTGCTGGCGTGGAAAAACACTGCTTAGGGAAAAAAACCCCCTCTCTGTATCTATACACCCTCCTTCCAGCAGCGGTAAAAAAGCGGGAGCGCCAGAGGAGGTATAGAGTTTTCTTCACCCCCAAATTTTACGGGGGTTTGCGGGTAATCTTTTGAAAAAATCCCCCACAATTAGTTTTTAAAATTTGCGATTTGGATTCCCCAAAAAAAGTTTTTAAACCAACAAAAAAACAATTTTTCCACCCTTTCATTAATTTTCACATCTGCAGATTTAAACTCCTGAACCCCAGGTCAGTTTTCACCCACAAAAGGGCCTTCCCAACGTATAGTTTTTGTGACATTTTGTTGCTTTCTACTATTTGAAATTTTACTGCAGTTTTTCCATCCACAGATAGTGGAATCAAAATCTATGGACTGATTATAGAGATGTAGCAAACTTTAAGATGCCATTTAACGTTTTCCCATACCATCTTTGCAAAAAAATTTTTACCCTGCCCAATTTGGAAATGGTTATATTTTTTTAAAAATGTTAAATTTGGTTGCATGTCTATGCATTTTTCCCCCTTTATTTTTTTTTTTGGGTCGCATTTTTGAGGGTTTCCCAAATTTAGAATCGAGCGAAAGAGTCCCCCCATACCCCTGAAATAGAAAAATCGAGCTGTGGGCCCAAAAACACAAAATTTTCTTTTGCCCAAATTTTTCCCCCCCGTCGGCCTCCGCCAAAATATAGAAAATGTTCTATCTTCCGCCGGGTTTCCCTACATGTCTAAAAAATTGGGGCCCGGCAAAATCTGGAAAACCGACTGTTTTTTTTATAAAAACCAGCCCCAAAAGGACCCCCAAATTTTTTCCTTTTGGGCAAACTGGGCAGGGGGGGCCGGGGGGCCCCCAAGTTTGAGGCCCCAAGGGGTGTATGTATGTCCCAGGAATACAAAAAAACATCCCGGGGGACCCCTTTGGGTTTTTGACTTGCTTATTTAAGGGTTTTGGGTTTTTTTTGGGATGTGAAAAACAGGGGAAAAAGGGGGACCCAAAGGGGCTTCCTGCCCTCCCCAAAATATTCTTGGTTGGAGGTACCCCAAACATGATGGGGGAGAATATGGGTGTACTTGGGGGGTGGAGGGGCCCTGGGGCATGCCAAAATGCGATATGTATTTGGAAAAGGGGCCCACTGCGGTGCTATCCCCGGGGGCCCTATAAATTCTGTTAAAAAGGCTTCCCAAAGGCCCGCGTTTTAGACAAAAGTTAACCCCTTAACAACCTTGGGCGTATAAAGTACTCCCAGGGCCGCTAAGGGGGTTTTGGGGGAAAAATCCCCGCGACCCCCCCCCCACACCCGGGGGGTGTTAGGGGGTTTAATCGCCACAAAACCCCCGTAAACAGCCCCGCGGGTGGCTCCCCCTGTTGGTGCTTTTAAAAACCCCTTTCAGCCACCGCGGCAAAAGTGGCCCCCGGGCTCTAAATTTGAACGCCGATCGGTGCCACGCCCAGATCGTTGGGTTCATGGGCATAGCTGCGCCGATCCGACAAACCGGGCATGGTGGTGGGGAGCTTGTGAAGGCCCCGCACTTAAACACTGGCCGGTTTTCCCCCACTTCCGTCCCGAAAGACAGGAAGTGGGGAAACTGCCTTTCTTTTGGTACACCCTAATGAAATTCCCTTTTGCAAGGCCTTGGTTGTTTTAAAAACCCCCGCCCCCAAAGGGTCAAAGCACCAAAAGGGGGACAAAATTTTTCAGAAAAAAAAAAATAAATTTTTAAAGTAAAAAAAAAAAAAAAGAAATTAAAATTTTAAATCCCCCTTTTTTTTTCCCCATTTTACAAATAAAATCATTAAAAAATGAAAAAAGTTGCAAAAATTTGGTTTTAAGGCGCCCGAATAATTTCCCGATCAAATAAAAATATAAAACATTTTTTCCCGGATTGAACCGTAGAAGAAAAAAAATTCCAAACGCTAAAATTGCGTTTTTTTGGGCATTTTTAAGGGCAAATTAAAAAAAAGGAATAAAAAAGTTCAAAAAAGTCGCATGCTTCCAAACTGCTAGCGATAAAAAGTAACCCCCCAGCCCAAAAAAAGCCCCCCCATGAATTTCCCTAGGTGTTTTTACAAAAAAGTTATTGGTCGACAAAATGGGGGCCGTGGCGCAAATTTCCCAAAAAAAGAAAAGTTTTGGGTTTTTTTTTGGTCCCAAAAACATAATGGAAAAACCCTAAATTTTTGGTGGTTTTCCGGGGGTGCGTTTAAAAAGCCCGAGAATACAAAACACATTATATTTACTGAAATTAATCGCCGTAAAAGCAAAACCCCCGCAAACATGGCCCAAAAATACATTTTTTTTCCCCAATTTTCCCACTTGGGGAAATTTTTTGCGGGGTTTCCCCCGTATATTCTATAGTATAGTGAAAAACACCATTAGAAAGAAAATCCCTTTTCCCGCAAAATAAAAGCCCTCATGTTTCTTGGGAGGGGAAAAATTTAAAAAAATTATGACTTAAAGGCGAGGAGGGAAAAAAAGAACCCTTCACCAAAAAAAAAAAGCCTGGGCCCTTTAAGGGGGTTAAAATTTCCATTGGATTTCCCCAAAAGCCCTTTTAAATGATGCTGTTAAGGGCATAGCGTAAGGCGATATGTATTTCCCGGGCTTTGCCATACCTGGCATCCCTTTTAGCCAAAAACGGTGCAGCCTTTTTTCAAAATTTTTTAAAAAACCCGGCGCCTCAAAAAAAGTGGCCCTTAACAGGCGGCCCCCCAGCAAAGGGAAAGGCCTGAGATGAGGGACCCCTTCGGAGATTTTCGCAAATACAAACCCGTCCCAATTTAAAACGGGAAAGACGGCCCAAAATGGCAACATTCTGCGGGGAACAGGCGGGACCATGTTAAAGTGGTTTACTGAGCCTAAATTATAAACCCATCAGTAGAACAGGTTCATAAATTTATTTGCACTCTACGCTACTAATGCGCGCAAAAAAATGGCGTCTGGCTGACAAAATACATACATGTCGCCCTTAATGTCAAGTTAAAGTTTGCAACAACTGTACTTGCAGCATTGCGCCCATTTCATAGGTCTAACACTGAATAGAATTATGGGTTGCAACATCAGGTAATGTGTTTCATGATAACAGATATCACTAAAGGTATTCAGGACATTATCAGGTATTGTACAGTTTCCTCCATAGCTAGTCAAGTAACTTGATAGATATATATTTTAGAGCTTATTAATAGGTGGAGTCTTCATTTTATCAGGTTTACTGTACGAACTAGGCTTGGAGCACCTTTAGTTGCTCTCCCTGTGTAAATATGCTGACTGGAGTTTATTTTTGTGTCCATTAACTATGGATTCTATTTGTCCTGTTCTTTTATCTGTTTTCATCAGTTGAGAGTCATTTAAAACATAGATCAAGACTGGAGAAAGGACTACTCACTTTACCAGGCACTATATGAGCAAACTTGACTATTTATATTATTCATAGACATTTGTAGTCTCAAAAAGCTGGATGTCAGAAGCAGATTTTTAGGCACATTTGGGGAAATTTGTGAAGTGATTTATGCCAGTATTCTGTTGTAAAAGTCTAAGGGCGACATCTATGAATTCACATGCGCCATTTTTGTAACTTGGCGTTGACACACCAGTTTTAAATAGATATAGAGGAGTGTATAATATGACAGTATGAATGAAAGTGTTATGCAGAAAACTTTATATGGTGGTTTTTCACCAAACTTTGGCACATTAAAATATGCCGTCAAGCACATAGTGCACCAAATTTCGCCATACACCTGTTCATACATCTGTGGAACCGGCAATATACGGCAAAAAAAAAAAAGAAAAGGCAAATTCATAGATATCTCCTACATTTTTTTCTAAAGTCTCATTTGCTCAAATATTTAGGCTGTTTTACACCTAGCTTGCTACTTTTTAAGAAATTGTTGAGGTTTAGCAAAAGGAACGTGGACTTGATCAATGTGACACATTTGCTAAAGTTTACACATTTACTAAAATTTACTCCAGAAAGTGGAGTACATTATACCAGAAATCCACTTCAGGTCTTAGCTGTGGTAGATTGTAATGTAAGTTGCAAAGATTAATCAAACCATGCTGTTTCACAGAGCCACAGCCAGTTTCAGGCTCCCAATTCCTGATTAGAATCAGCAGTGATTGTCATATCAACTCTACTATTCTTAGCTGAGCCTGTTAAAGAGACATTAATGATGGAGGTGTCTAAACAGCAGTGCACAAGGCTACAGAGATCTAAAAGGTTAAAGGGGTTTTCTTGCTACAAACATATCTCAGATTATGGGACAGTAAAAATAAGCACTTTTGTACTTGGTGTGCATTACCTAAGTCACTCAGTATAGCAGATATGAGCTTTACTGTGCATCAATAGCTATTTGTTGCAGCTGCTGGTCAGGACACACCCCCTTTTCTGCGATTGGCTAGCTGACATTTCATTCAGCCTGTTGTGACACGCCCCCGGTCGGATTCCGCCCTTGAACACACGCCCTGCACTGTGATTGGCTGACTGACATTTCATTCAGTCTGTTGGGATACGCCCCCAGACAGGAAATGCTCCGGACATACCTCCTGCGCTGTGATTGGCTGCTTGCACACTCTGTGTTTACTCCACTCTGAGCTGTTAAAACCGAAAGTGAAACCAGCTATCTGAAAGGGCTGCTGGCTCTATACTCATCTCCCAGCTCTAAAGTGAATGATCTGGGTAATTACTGACTGTTTAATTCATAGATACCCTTAATATAACACAGTCTTATGTCCTGTGTTCCCTCCATATAGCACAGTCACACAGTCTCCTGCCTGATAACAGAGAGGGAGCAGGGGGGGAGGGCAGTGTACATTCCTCACATGTGTTTCATCAGTTCAGGCTGTGTGTATAACTAGTTATAGCACAGCAAGGAGCTTGTGGAGCCTGAAGCTCTGCAGATAAGAGAACATTGCAGGAGGCTGCATCCTCTCCAGACAACCTTCCTCTTCCCCTGCTTCACACAGAATGATGAAGTCACACTCTGACGAGAGACACTCCTGCTTGCTTTCAAATTCAATCTCATAGAATTAGCTGAAGAGCACGAACACTTCAAATGATAAAACCCCTTTAAAGTTTGTCAGTAAGTAAACAAGCTCCATCTTGCTGAAACAGTAGAGATTGACGTCTCCATCCTGGCCACTGCTAGAGTAAAGTGAAGGTGTCGGTAACCACGAGAAGCTTGTGTACAAAAACAGAGCTGCTCTAACTCTGTCTTCATGTTTAAAGCTCAGTGGAAATACTCCATTTAAGCTTTAATATATTTGACACATCATATTTAACACCAGTTTTTATAATTTTTCCCTATTTGCTCCCTGTGTCCTGGAATTTGCCCAGCCCTTTGACATATACAGCATATATTGTTTATTGTATTATATTGCATATAAGCAACACATACTGAGCATTTGTTGCTGAATTAATTGAGAATAATCATGGGAACACATGGGTCCTTACCCAAGCTGATGTTATGACATAACCATATGGGACCTATAGTAACGACCTAGGACGACATGTCCCAATACGAATGTGCCATAGTTTTGGTGTATTTTGTTCCCAAAAATCTTTTGACGCCATATTCTTGCTATAAATGAACTGTAATATACCAAAACTAAAAAGGCACATTAAATATAGTAGCAATGATATGCTATCCGCCTATTGAGGCGCATTACATACAATAGTACAGATACATTATGCACCTCTGTAACGCAATGCACCTCGATAGGCGGATTATATACACTAGCAAAGATATGCTATGTGCCGTAATTGCGCTATGCGTCTTTTTAGGCACACTAAGTTTACTGTGCAGAGATTTTTGTAAGGATCATAATTTCAGGTGCACTTTACACACTGATCAAATACGCCTAAAAACTGCTGCAGTGACGCCGATTTTAGGACATGTCGCCCCTAGAGAGAAGACGCAGATGCCATGGTAATATTACATTTTTAACATGTTGACAGAAGAGGATAACTCAAGGCCAGGGGCTAAAAGGACATTTAAAGCATAACATTAAACCAGGAATACATCCCAAACAGCAGAAAATATCATGTGAATACAAAAGAATTAATATATAAAAGAAAGATCTATTTTTCTATATCCATTATTTTGATATCTAATCTTTATACATCCCAGGCTGCTCTGAGTGCTGCTTACACAAGCAAAATCCAAGAGTTTGATTACTGGCGGTGTCCTCTAGTGTTTCTCTTTGTTCAGTTTCATGTTTCTTGATGCTTTGCACAATGTTGTCTCAGTAGTAGGTCTACTGATTATCAGAGGTGGTGAGCCTCTAACAGCTGGTCCTGCTAATGTTTTTACTATCATAGCCTACGCATTTTAAATTATTGATACATGTTGTCATCTATGTTATATTCATGGACATTTCTATACTACTATAAAGCATTTTCCTGTGCATCTGTATATGCAAGTGTAACCTGTAGAATTATTTTTCAGTTATGATTTTAATACCATTTTTTCATTATATATTCATTCTGTTTTTCCACTTCCACTCATTGAAAAAAATGAAAGGAAGCATTGAAGTTCCAGGAAGCATTTCTGCGACAGATTTACTCCTTGTGAATGTACCATGAGGTTTTTTTGTAGACTCCATTTTAATGTGGGGACTGATTCCATTTAATGGCTAAAGATTTGAGTAATGTCACTGATGTGCTCTTAGGACATACAGCAGATGTGTGTGCAGCGCAGGAGGCATGTGTGTGATATACACAGAGGTTAAGAACATTTTTTCCTGCAGCATCCAGTAAAAGATTCAACCAGGTGGAACAGTTTAGCCATTGGACACCCCCTTTTCAAGACTGTGGTTTCAGTGCTATTACTAAAGTGCCCTAAGATGCTCTATTTACTGGTTCTCAGGGTAACGTCTAAGGGCTTGTCCCCACGGCAGGATTTTCACCCGGTTTTTCAGACGGTTTTCGGTTTTGAAAGCCGTCTGCAAACCGGGTGGCAACTTTTATTATGGACCTCTATGGAAAACCTGCGCAGCGGTCCCCACTGCAGGGTTTTCCGCAGGGCAGTTTTTCAGACCGCCGGGGGGCGGGAAAACATAGAACATAAAATTATTATTCCGCCCAGTTTTCGGGCAGAATATGAACATGTCTATGCGAAGGAGAAGGGCTTTTCTTCACGAATTGCAGAGAAAAGTCGTCTCCCTGTGGCCGTGAGCACGGCCCGAAAACAGTGCAAATACCGGACGGGATTTCCGACCGGTATTTGAACTGTGCCGTGTGATCGGCCCCTAACAGATTTGAAACTAGATACAGTCTGTGAAGTAATTGGTCAAGCAGAACATAGTCTTAAAACAGCGGACATTATGGATGAAAAACCAGACAAACCCAATTGTAGTCAATTGCATCTGTCGCCATTCGTGTCCATCAGTAAATGGATCCGGTCACACCTCTGTGATGGAGGCTGTAAACGAAGGTCCAATGCAGATGGGAATTCACCCTTACTTAGCAATGGCTAATTCTTCAAATTCTTCAAAGAATTGTCATGTCAATTCTGGATCCGAAAGACGCAGCAGACACCCCATTTAAAACTATAGGGTGTGATCCTGCAGCAGCAAAAACACAGGTATGTGTTTGGATGTGTTTTGAAAGCGATTTACGCAGCGCTAAAACGGATCCAAAAACGAATCCAACACGCCATGTGAACATATGCTAAGGAGCCATCATTTTTATAGGGGCATAGTGACTGACTGAAATATCCAACCAATCATGTGTGCCCCAGGTGCACTGACTTAGCCAGGTAAAAGCAAAATTCTGGCTGCCTGAAAAAGGCTTTATTGGAGTCAGTACGTTCCGTTTTTTTAGGTGTATATTTTGACATTTTTCATAGGAAATATATGTAAATACATGTTACATTTCATTATACAGCATTGGCTCCTGTACTGGTTATGGCAGCTTAGGAGACGCAGCAGATGCCCTATTTTAAACTATAGGGTGTGTCTCTGCTGCAGCCAAAACGCAGGTACATGTTTGGATGCGTTTTGGATGCCATTTACGCAGCACTTTTTTTTTTCCGGATCCAAAAACTGATCCAACGCGCCGTGATAACAGATCCAAAGTATCCAACCTTTTAATAGGGGCATAGCAACTGACTTAAATATCCAACCGATCACGTGTGCCCCAGGAGCACTGACTTAGCCAGGCAAAGCAAAATCGTGGCTGCTTGTAAAAGGCTTTATTGGAGTCAGTACATTCCGTTTTTTTAAATGTATATTTTGACATTTTTTGCATCAAATATATGTAAATATACAGTATGTTGCATTTCATTATACAGCATTGGCTCCTGTACTGGTTGTGGGAGTTTAGGAGACGCAGCAGGACTTCTGGATGGTGACAAGAAAGCCCTGGGGGAAAATTACGAGAGCTGTCACAGCCTTGGGCACCGCCGGCCTATGGGAAAATAAAAAGTAAATTGTTCAGTTCTCTTTAACACATTTTATTGAATGTCCTTACACTTTACTAAACTGTACATTGGCAAAGCATTCATGTTCCAAATATGTACTTGGCTAGAAAATGTTAACTGATAGTGACAGGTATGCTTTCGGTTAACCATTGTTACTGTGCTTGCCTAAAGCATCCCTAGCAAGTGTCACGCAATCATAATGACAGCAAGCTTTTTATTATTTGGTTATGGCCTTGCACTGAATGCCATAACTAGTATAATAAAATCATTTGCTGTGGCTTCACATACACTTGATTGAAAATAGATACCAACTGTGATTTTATACATGCGTACTGAACTTCTAGTTTGTAAATCTTTCTTATAATATTAGCTACTGTTTGTGTGATCATTATAATTTTATTGAATAAATGTTATTGTGAGAATGGAGTAATAACCAAATAATAAAAAGCTTGCTGTCATTATGATATGTGTGTGTTATTGTGTGAACAGAATAACTTATTAGGACATGTCCCCACGGCACGGGTTTGCGGACGGTTTTTCAAATGGTTTGCGGTTTTGCAGCCCGTCTGAAAAAACGGCTGCAATCTAGCACAACGGGCTCCTATGGAAAACCCGTGCAGCAGTCTGACCACCGGCCACCCGAAAAACATTGTGCATGCACATTCTTCCGTCCGGTTTTCGGACGGAATATGTGCATGTCAATGTGAAGGGGGAGGGCTTTTCTCCGCTCATTGCGGAGACAAGCCGTCCCCCCCTCGGCCGTGTGAACGGCATACAAACCGGACAAATACTGGTCGGATAAACCGACCGGTATTTGTCCTCTGCCATGTAAACGGCCCTTAGGTGTCCATAGACAAAAATAGGCTGTAGAATAGGTGGTATTAAAATGTTCAGTGGGGCACATTTATAAAGGCAGTTGGGTCAGAGTTCTGGTGTAATTTGCATTAGGTGTACATGCTTTACATCACATTTATTATGTGCTTCACACAGTTTCCAGACACTAATACGCCTTATTCAAAAGAGAGGCGTGACCTCACGGAAAGGAGCGTGGTTAATGTGCGCCACCATGCACCAAAATTTGGCACACATGTACGAAAACTGTGCAATTCAAACAAATCACACACGCCACTTCTGAGCACACAGAGCTGAAGAGCAGGATGCAGGAGGTATGAAATGAGATCATGGCAAAACGCCTTTAATGGCCACATGTATGATAACTGGTTAGGTCTAAAATTCACTTTGTTGCCCATAGCAGCCAATCACAGCGCCCATTTCATGTCATATGGTGCTCTGGAAAAATGAAAGTGGCGCTGTGATTGGTTGCTATGGGCAACAAGGTGAATTTTAGACCTAGCCAGTTATCATACATGTGGCCATTAAAGGGGTTTTGCCCCGATCTAATTTCATACCTCCTGCATCCTGCTCTTCAGCTCTGTGTGCTCAGAAGGGGGCGTGTGTGATTTGTTTGAATTGCATATCATATGACATCACCGGGCCTTCTTTAGTCAAAGAAAGGTCTGTTTATGTGTAGAACTGTAAGTAGCTACATTGTAGCTCAGAGGTAAAACTTTTGCCTCCAGGCACAAGGGTCCTCGGTTCAAATCCCTGTAGGAACCAAACCTGTGGATTTTTTTTCTCTTTATCAGTGCACATACATGATGGTTTCTTTTTTTAATTTATTTGCACTGTTTGACTAATTACTAAGGAGTACAGGGAGTAGAATGACAGCACCTGGGGTTTGAACACTCAGTAGCTGCCTGAGAAGAGAGGTGATGTCTAAACATGTGCGACCAGGACTGAGGAGCTTACAGCCCTGGTCATATCCCCTGGAGACGAGCTGTAAACAATGGATCACTAAAGGAGCAGCTAAGACAAAAACGGTGCAGAATTTTTAATAATAATGAATGGTGAAAATGTTTATTATTTAATTTACAAACTTCCGACGTCAATTTTACTTCGTGGCAAAACCCCTTTAATTGCATAAAGTAAGCCAACTTATAAAATGTGTAATGTTGGGCTACACAGTTCTAACATGTGCCAGATCTATCAGCACTTTGTAAGACTGACTAGCCTAAGTTTACACTAATAGGCAATATGTTTTGGTCATAGCAAAACTGCTTTAAGGAACATGAGCTGCCTGTATAGAGTCCTGACATCAACCCTATCAAATGTGGATGAATAGGAACACTGATAGCAAGGCCGACCTTGTTGTCTGATGTCAGTGCACCTAACAAATGCTGTTTTACCACAGGCACGCTCCAAAACCTTGTAGAAAGCTTCCCAAGAAGACTAGAGATTGGTCCAGCCACAGTAGTGGGACCAACTTCATATTGATGCCTCTGGTGTTAGAAAGGGATGTCCAAAAAGGGTTATACTGTATAGTTGTGATCACATAGTGTAAGGTCACTTCTGTTCTGATTTACATTGTCTGGAGCTTCCAAACATTTTGTGGAAGTATACAGTTCTGACATCACTGCTGTATGGGTGGCGGACACTGCAAAAAGGGTTATCAGACCTTCACTGTGATGAGGATTGGTTCAAGAGACTGTTTCTTAGGAAGGCGTTTTGGATTCTTGGTCTATGTTTTCCTTTAGGTCTTAGGGTAAGTTCACACGGCTTATTTTGGGACGCATCTCGCCACGTATTGAGAGTGTACTGTGCTCTAATATGAGCGAAATGCGCCCCAATCGTTACGGAAATCCACAGTTCTCATAGAGAACTATGGATTACGCCTCCTCTCCCCAATCGGGGAGATAATTACATGTCATTTATTTATCTATAAGACCGGCGGGCTGCCGGTCCCCCCCCCCCCCCCCCCCCGCGCGGCGGGAGTACGTACGAATCACTCGGCTTAATTGCGCTGGATTCTATTATACTTCTATGTACTGGGCCGGCCGAAATCCAAAAACCAACTGCGTTATTTTTGCGCATGGTACAGCAATGTTAAAACACCGTCAGATTTCCAACGGCATTTTAACATAATCCGTGTAGACATAGCCTAACGCTGCTTAGCTCATCTCTATGTTCAGTCATTTGTTTCCTCTTTCTTTTGTTTTTAGGTATCACATGGCATTATGGGAAAGGAGCTGAGAAGCTCTAGCGCCCTCTGTTGGATGTAAAAAATCCTCAATTTGCTTTTGACCCACTGGATCTTTAGAAAGCAAGAAGGGATATCCAGCCAAGCCAGCATCACTCATCTGTAAACAGCCGTTTTCTGGGTTTTGTCAGTATAGAGCAGAGCGATGCTGGCTTGGCTGAGTGGGAGGCAATGAGTAGCTCAGAAAGGGAAGATCTTTCCTTAGGGAGAGCACCTATATAAGCATGTGGAGATTCGAAATTGCCTGTTTGCACTCCACGAATCATCTACATATCACAAGGCATTATGGGAAAAGAGCTGAGAAGCTCTAGCGCCCACTGTTGGATGTAACAAATCCTTGATTTGCTTTTGACCCACTGGATCCTTGGAAAGCAATAAGGGATATCTAGCCAAGCCAGCATCACCCATCTGTAGACAGATGTTTCGGGGTTTCGCCCCTCGTCAGTACAGAGCAGAGCGATGCTGACTTGGTTGCTTTCACACAGAGCATTTTTTGATGCATTTTTGGATGCATTTTTTGTGCAGAAATGTACAGCATTAATTGATTTGCCTTTCTGCACAAAAACGCTAGAAAACACTGATGGCAGGTATAGAGGCAAACAAATTCCCTGATTACTCAAAACTATTCACAAGAAGGGAAAGTCTTAAAACATAACCTTTAATAAATATCAATAAAAAACATATGAAAATTGCTTATAATCACAAGCTCAGTGCAGAAACCTTAGTCACATAGGGCTACACAACAGATTAGAGACAAGCAATTAGAAATTATATAGCTGTACTTCCCCTAGTAGACCCTACGAGCCTAATGCAACTATTCCGTCCCTAGCCTACAAATACAGGGTAGTCGCCCAAAAAAGGTTTTCATATTATTTTTATGTTTTTTTATGTAGGTTATGTGTTAAGACTTTCCCTTCTTGTGAATAGTGTACAAAAAAACACTCTGACTGTGAACAAGGACACCATGTTCGAAACGCGTAGTCTGTGCTGTGAGCTGTGCATCTTTTTTATTTGTATCTATTTTCTTCTTTGGTATTTTAATGTGACTTATTAAAAGCTAAGTTGTATCTTTATGTACTATATGGATGTGGTCCTATGTGTTCACATTTGTGATACACATTTTTTCATGTATATGTTTATCCATATGTTTGCTTGGCGTCTTCATTAGCGTGCATTCATAATTTTTCTATACTTTTTTTCATGTATTTTTTGCGTACATTGGTGAGCTGGATATAATTTTTTATTTTTTATCTTCCGATCTACCACTTCCTAAGACTAGTAAGAACCCTAAGGTTATGCTTACACATTGTTTTATGATAATTTTTGGGGGGGCAGATTTCACAAATAATCCTTGTCAAAAACGACTGTATAGCGCCTCCCATTGATTTCTATGTAAAATCCACATTGTCGTTCAGATGATGCTGATTTTATTTGCTTGTTAAGAAAAAGCACCGACAAAGAATTGACATTTCAATTCATTGATGTGTTTTCCTCGTCGGTCATTATAGGGTAGAGGAGGCAGAAAATCTGCCTTGAAAATTATCGTTGTTTCCTCATGTGACTTCTACACTTAGAAGTGTGGAATTTCCGACGTTGATTTTGCGCTCCGTCATGTGAACGTACCCTTAGGGGCTGTTCACAAGGCACAGGACATATACCGGTCGGTTTATCCGACCAGTACTTGTCCTGTTTTCGTGCCGTGCACACGGCCGCAGGGGGCGGCTTTTCTCTACGGTTTGCGGTGGAAAGCCCTCCCCTTTTACATAGGCATGTTCATATTCCGCCCGAAAACCGGACAGAAGAATGAATATGTTCAATCCCAATAGAAAGATAAAGATGAGGGCGGCACTCACCAACTCCGGCGTAAAACTTCCTTTATTAAAGTAAGCGGCTAACAGGTAACATCAGGATGGATGGCCACAAAACGCAAACGATGGTTTCGCGCTTGCCTTGAGAAAGTGCTAGCAAGCGCGAAACGATCGTTGGCGTTCTGTGGCCATCCGTTCTGATGTTACCTGTATGCCGCTTACTTTAATAAAGGAAGTTTTATGCCGGAGTTGGTGAGTGCCGCCCTCATCTTTATCTTTATATTGGAACTTTACACGACTTGCTATTGGGTTGAGCACCACCCGCATAAGGGTGCTTTCACACGGTGCGGTTTTGGTGCATTTTTGGATGCGTTTTTTGTGCAACAATGTATAGCATTAATTGTTGTGCCTTCCTGCACAAAAAACGCATCCAAAAACACATCAAAAACGCACCAAAAACCGCACTGTGTGAAAGCACCCTAATAGAGAGTAATTGAGAAGTCCTTCCAGGCACAATCAATATGATGTGCTGAATGCAGAGTGGAGTTGTATGTTAACCCCCTGGTGCCGGTCTATTCTCTTGTTGATTGGTTTGAACATGTTCAATGTTTCTCGGACCGCCGGCGGAAAATCGCACGGATTTTACATTAAGGTCCATGTAAAAGTTTTTCAGCCGGTTTGCAGCCAGTTTTCAAAACCGAAAACCGGCTGAAAAACCGTGCCGTGGGGACAATGCCCTACCCTGTCCTGTATTTTCTGTTGTTTGTTCATAAGTGGGTTTTTTAGTTAGCAAACCCTTTTTATCCGCACTTTTAATGAATTAATGCCAGAAATCAACTAAGGAACATCGCGTCTCCAAGGCAAAATGTTTTGGTTCATCTCCAGTTCAGCTCATTGCCCAGAGGGCAAAAGAATCCTTGTGTGATTCTGCATAAATTCTGGAAAGGTTGACAGAATAGACTTTATTGCTCTTCGCCTAGATTAATTTAATGTAATTTGAGTGTCGGCACATTTGGTGACTTTCGATAGCAGAACAAGTATACATAAATAATTACCTTAATATAACACCCTGCTGAATGAGATTTTGTGCACTCCATATGCATGAGACTAGAGTAGTAAAATGTGACAGAATTTGAGGATGAGAAAGCTGCCAGTGCACAGCATTATAATTATGTGTTCCATTTTCAGGTGTATTGCTTTGATGGGAAGATAGATCAATTTAATTAGAGAGAGCTAGGCTGCAGTCCAAAAATATGTGCATACAAATTTAGCTTTCTGCATCAATTTCAATGTAACTTTTTTTGCAATTTTATCACAATGGTCATGTTAAAGAAATTGTATAGTATGACAAGCTGGCTTCAAGAAACCCAGTTCTCTTAGGCGCAGAGGAAAAATGTGTATCTCTAGCGAGCAGGACTGACATTGACTAGTTTCGCAGAGCACATTGGGAGGATTTTCTAAAGCAGCCAAAGTCTTTCATGATCGTTGTATCTCAGCACAGCAAGAGCTGAACAGAAGTTCTTTGGCAAAGCACTGAAATTGTAAATAACAGTCGGAATTCGGAAGTGATTCTGCTTATAAAATCAGTTCTATATTTTTATCTTCTCTTTGCAGAATTTATACATCATCTACTAATTTGCTTTAATAACTATAATATATATATATATATATATATTTATATATATATACTGTATATATATATATATATATATATATGTATGTATTATAACTCGCACTAGTATTTTAGAGAGTTGCATAAACAGTAATTCAAATACATTATATAGCAATATTATAGAAATATAGGAATCCCCTTGTCATATCGTCAGAAAGGTTTTCCTCTTTGAATATATCATGTATCATCACGGACAAGAGGATAACCCTTTTGGCCTACATTTCTATCTAGAATGATGGAGGTATTGCTTTTTTTGTGTGTGGTGAAGTGTAGTTTTCATTGGTTCCATTTTGGGATACATGCAACTTTTTGATCGCTTTTTATTCCAATTTTTTGGGGGATGTTAAATGATCGCAAAAAAATTCTCAATTTGGTGTTGGGAATTTTTTTCTTCTACGGTTCACAGCATATAGGATAAATGATATTATATTTTATTAGATTGGCCTTTTAACAGACACAGTGATACCAACTGCACCCCATGTACAGTTCCTTATTCATTTAGACACCACGGCTAAAAAGCAGGTTTCAGAACCGGCTCCTATCTCTGCTACTAGCAATGGGTGTCAGCTGTAATAATCAGCCGACAACTGCAACCTATGTACCGGACTCTACTTACAGACCATAGGACGTATCCCTGTCCATTGTCAATAAAAAGTTAAAGGGGTTGTCTCACTATATCAATTCATCTTACCTTAGACAGATTGTTCATTTTCAGCTTACCCCTTATGCTCTTGTAGTATCCAATATGTCCTGGATGCACGGACTGACTGTCAACTCCGTCCGGTATTCAGTATGTAGTCTTTTGAAGAGGGATCCAGCATCCACTATAGACAATGTCGGTATGGCTTATTTTAAAAAATATATACTTTTATTTCTCGTTTAAAAAAGGACTTACATCCATTCCATATAGTCCATGGTAGGATAAACAGGTAATAAAACACACACCTTCAAAAACAGGGTTCACACATTAATGTGGTCTTGTGCAAAACAGACCGACGCGTTTCGGTAACCGCATACCTTACTCTTGGTCTACCATCATGTGAATGATCGTGGTTTAAAAAGGATCATGGGAACAGCCAAATAGGTTACTCCCTAATTTGTTAACCCTGCAACAGCTCAAACAAAACATGTGTCTAAAAACATATGCATTTAACCACATTGGTTTGCAAGACCAAAAACTATTCAGGAATATATATGTATAATTATTCTAATTCTTTCTTATGTCTGACCTAAGACTACCATTACATCGTATATTCATATTCAATAGAAATATAGAAGATCGTGCTTAATGTTAAGGCCATACGGACAACTTGTTGCCAGCTCCAAAATCCATTTTGCTTCCTTACTTAACAATAGATTTCGCAGATCTCCACCTCTTTCAGGTAAGAACACTCGTTCTATACCCATACAGTGAAAGGAAGTGGTATCACCGGCGTGTATTTCCATGAAATGCTTTGAAACCGCTGACATATTTCTTTGCCAGTTGGTATTGCGGGCATCTGACAGATGTCGTCTCATTCTCGTTTTAAGTGTATTAGATGTGCAGCCTACATACTGCACTTCATGTAAAGTGCAGGATATTAGATAAACCACGTTCCTAGTATTACAGTTAATTTACTGGTAAATATTATAATTTTTATTTGTGGTAAAAGATGTAAAATTATCCCGCACTTCTATGTATTTACAGGTTAGACAGACTGAGTGTCCACATTTAAATGATCCATTGTATGTGAGCCAGGTTCTTTTTGATGTTTCCTGCTCACTAAGAAATAAACTTAGTGAGACCATTGTGCCAAGGTTAGGGCATTTTTTTTCGCTACAAACCTAACACCATCATCCAAAATATCCTTCAATTGGGGATGTACCTTTAATAAAAAAACCTATCCCTGATGATCTCCTTAACATCAGGTAATTACTCCATCGCACATAAACAGAAAAACCAAAAATGGAGTGCGTATGATAATTGTGTGCAATATAAAATTTAACTTTTACTTCACAATTTAAAATAGTATGCGGCTAAGCATACTAAGGGCTATGGTGTGCCCGCCCACCATAGCCCTTCCGTACGTCTGCGGGAGCCATATGCTCCTTTGACCGGCATTGAAAAGTAATCTATAGACTCCTTTGATTATTTACATCACTTCATTGGTCCCCTGAAGAGACTGTGGTGGGTCGAAACATGTTGGGACATTGCATGATTACTACGTAAGGGTAAGATTTGAGTCTACAGGGTTAGTCCCCATACCGGTGTGGGGCCGCCCTTATCGGGGCGAGTGCTCTAATAGTCAACACCGGTGTGGAGACCCCTTATGACTCGCTTGAGTCTACAGTTTTCTTAGTGCACCAATTCTATTTTTGGCACCTATGTAGGTGTCTCATTTATGTGTTTAATGCTTAGCCGCATACTATTTTAAATTGTGAAGTAAAAGTTAAATTTTATATTGCACACAATTATCATACGCACTCCATTTTTGGTTACTCTGTCTATGTACCTTTAATACCGGAAGATGTTTTTTAATTATTGCTACTATGTTGTTATATTGGGATGAATACATGGTATTAAAAGTAGTACCAGTGAAATCCTTCTTAGTTTTCTGATTTTCTTGTATAAGTGTTTCTCTCGGTAATCTTTCAACTTTGTTTTTACTATTTTGTAGCGTTTTATCTGAATATCTTCTACGTTTTAATTTATTGAGAACTATATCTTGCTGTTTTTTGAATTCAGTTGAATTACTAGAATTTCTTTTTATTCTTATCAATTCCCCTGTGGGTATGTTCTGAACCACATGGGTTGGGTGACATGATCTGGCACCCAGTATGGAATTTTGCGCAGATGGTTTCAAATATGGTTTGGTATTGACATTGGTATCAGGTATTCCTTCCAATGTCACATCCAGAAAATTAATTGTTGTAATATGTGTCTGGTAAGTAAATTTTAGATTCCATTCATTGTTGTTAAGATACTTTATGAAATCCGATACCAAATCATGTGAACCCTCCCATATCAGGAGGAGGTCGTCTATATAGCGACCGTACCACCTGATATGGGAGGTAAATAGATTCTGGTCTGAAAATAGAAACTCCTCCTCCCACATGCCCATAAAAATATTTGCCAGGGAGGGGGAGAATCTTGCGCCCATTGAGGCTCCTTGCAATTGAAGAAAGAATTGTCTGTCGATTGAAAAATAGTTGTGAGTTAGCAAGAATTGTACAACCATGATAATGTATTCACACATCTGATCTTCATATAAACTATAATTAAGCAAGAACCTTTTTAATGAAATTAGTGCCATATTGTGTGGGATAGAGGGATACAAAGCAACCACATCGCAGGGACCCATAAAAAGTACCTGCCATTTAATCTTTTCCAATGAAGCGATGGTTTGCTTTGTATCCCGTAGGAAGCCTGGTAATTGCGATATCAATGGTTGGAGAAGGCTATCTAGCCACTCGTTGACTTTTTCACTAAATTAACTGATACCCGATACTATAATGGGCCATTATGTGGGAAAGGGAAAAACACATCATTAAAAACTAAAAACCTGAAAGTGACGAAAAGGGCTGCTGGAAGGAACCTGGTCAAACTAGTTACAAATTTAGTAAACAAAAAATTCGAGCGCAAGCCTATCTAAGAGTTTTTTTGAACAGCCGTAAACTTAGTATGACCTGGGGAAACCTGGTTGCAAGCCCTTAGCATAGGATTAAATCTGGAAAAAGGTAGGAACATCCCCTTGAAAACAAAATTGGCACACTGACTTGTTTATGCAAGATCTTCAACATAAAAAGCAATCCTTGTAGCAAGACAAACCTTTTAAAGGGGTTTTGTTATTTGACAAAATCCATTCTAAAGCAAGCATTTAGCTACAGAACCAGGAGATGGCCACACTTTTCCTGTTCTCTCCGTTATTTTCTATGTCAGTTCCAAATATAGCTGAGCAAGTGTGCTCAGCTATATTTGGAACTCCTATAGACATGAATGGGGGAGAGCTCCACAAGTGCATCCCTCTCCCCGTTCTCTGGGGCCAGTTCATAGCGCACTACAAGCTTGCCTTAGAAGGGACTTTTTGCCAAATGACAAAAATTTGGTAAAGATTCCACCTAGATGTTCCAAATTTGAGTTCAGTACAAAAAAATGTACACTTAAAATCATACATTTTTGAAAAACTGCATGCGTTCTTACTCCATTACTGCATTTTTCATACAATTTTCTAATCACATTTCAACCACAAAAAAAAAATGCATTGTGAACTCAACCTGACAGCTTGAAATACTTCATCTGAAGTTCATGTCTGTAGTTTACATTTTAGCCCCGGTTCACACCGCTTATTCAAGCCGGAATTGCGAGCCGGATTGCGCTCGCAATTCCGGCTTCAATAAGGGGCGGGGGGCGCGGCCCGCCGGCCCCATAGACTTCCACGGCACATATTGCGCCTGTATAATGTGCATGTCACTTTCTCCCCACCCGGCGGATTCACCGAGCTGGGAGGAGCGACGGAATCCACTGTTCTCTATGAGAACGGTGAATTACCGTAATTACTGCGACGGATTGGCGCCGCACTGCAGCGCAAATCTGGCGCGCAGTACGGCGCCAATCCGCGGCGAAATAAGCCGTGTGAACGGCCCCTTAACATGATTTTGTCAATGTTGCCTTTTAACGATCAGCTGAGAGTGCTCAAACCATTCCTGTGTGAATAATCACTGATTCCATCTGTTTAATAGCACTTAGCAAAAAAAGCAATAATCTATATTGATAAATTTGTGAACCGCTTTACTGGTCAATGAGATTTACGTTCTTTACTGTTTACTGTTCATACTAATAACCCACCTATAAGAAAACCAGGGCTATATCAGAACAATCCAAGTGAGACCAACTATTAAAGCTATATATACACCTATCAAAAATGGTCTACCAAAAGGTAATTTAAAATAGAATAATTTTATTAAATGTTTCAAAAATACATAAAAAACAAGTAAAAAATGACAGTGGAACTACACAGATGCGTAGCCTCACTAGACACCATCAAAATATAGTGGGGGCGCGTGCCTCCATTACCCCATCTGTCTACTGTGAAGTTACTTGTGACGTCCTCTTTCCAAGGTCGGGTATACACTTATAGATACTTAACTTTATGTATTTACAACAATATACTATGTGATTGTATTGTATAATCAGGGGATACCCACCTTTATATTGGACAGCAATATATTTTGATGGTGTCTAGTGAGGCTACGCATCTGTGTAGTTCCACTGTCATTTTTTACTTGTTTTTTATGTATTTTTGAAACATTTAATAAAGCTATTCTATTTTAAATTACCTTTTGGCAGACCATTTTTGATAGCTGTTCATACTAATATACAGAAGGTTAAAAAAAGTATTCCTATCCCTTGAACTGTTTGTCATTTGTAAACTTGCAACCAAAAACATAAATGTATTTTATTGATATTTTATGTGATAGGCTATGTCTCCACTGCACAGAAAAACGTCTGTTTTCTAAAAACGCTGGAAAAACGACTGTAATCATCTCCCATAGACTTCTATTGTAAAACCCTCCTGCTGTCTGCACTGAGCTTCTTTTTTCTGCTCGTTTTTTTACTGGTCGTCTTTTGCAACATGTTCTAAAAAACGCCAGAACAGGGCAGAAAATTTACTACAGGAGTCTATGGAAAGCGACGGACGTCTTTTGGCACGTTTTTTGCCGCGATTTTTCAATGACAACCCTCCCAGGAGCCCCAAGTCCCACCTATAGTGGGTGTTAAAAGTTATACCTTATCAAATCTGCATACAAGTGTCCGATCCGATGTGTCCTTGTTCATACTGTTCGTAATAAAATGATCACGCTAACGATTTTTGCGCAATTCATATTTTTTCGCAAGGAATACATTTTTTTAAGGATTTTGTCGTTAGAATACTTTTTTTTAGGGATTTTTGGGCTAAAATCCTTTTCTTTACAGATTTTGGCGCTAATAAAGTTATCTCGCTTGTGACGAATATACCTTTTTTATGGATTTTGGCGCTAAAATCCTTTTCTTTACAGATTTTGGCGCTAATAAAGTTATCTCGCGTCTGACGCCTAAAATACGTCTTTTTACGGATTTTCTCGCAAGAATCCTTTTTTTACAGATTTTGGCGCTAATAAAGTTATCTAGTTTCTAATGCTAAAAATACTATAGTATTATTTTTACAGCAAAACATGTAAAAATACAGATTTTAGCACGAAAATCCGTTAATAAATGGATTTTAGGTCCAAAATCCGTAAAATAACGTATTTTTGGCGACAAAAGCGCGATAACTTTATTAGCACAAAAAAATTAAAAATAGGGATTTTGCAAAAAAAATCATAAAAAAATGGATTTAGGGCCAAAATCGTAAAAATTTTTTTTTCCCAAAAAAAAGGAGATAACTTTTAAGTGGAAAATCCGTAAAAATTGGGGGTTTTAGAGCCAAAATCTTAAAAAAAAATTATTTTTGGGGGAAAAAAGCAGAAATTTTTTTGGCCAAAATCCGTAAAAAAAAATGGATTTAGGACCAAGTCTGTAAAAAAATAATTTTTGGGAAAAAGCGAGAGAACTTTATTAGCACCAAAATATGGAGCTGCATAGCAGTAATAGTGGCTATGCTCACCATTGTCCATGGCTAAAAGCGACTACAGTGGGCATAAAAAATTTTAAAACGGACCATCATTGTAAATTAAGCGTCTTGGGTTAAAAAAAAAAGGTTTTTTTTACATCAATGATGGCAAGGGTGATGTGTTCTATCTAGGGAAGATGTAGCAGGATGGCTAAATGCTGAGGGGAATCTTGGTCTGAGATTTGTTTTCTTTTTAGGATGTTGAAATTTTACAGGCCCACAGACCAAAACATTGTGGAGACATGTTTTAAACCCTTTAAAAGAGCTTTTCATGCTGTTCCAGGCACGCCCTTCAGACTCACACTTCCCTTTTTTGGGTGGGGGGGTTTCTATAGTGGAGGGCATATAAACCCTTGCTTTACTCTTTTCCCTGTTACTGATTAATGCAAGGGTCTAAAAACTGTATGCATAAGGTGCAGAGCCTAAGGGTTAAAACTTGTCTAAAATTAGGAAAACAAGCCCCTGTGAAGAGAAAGATCGCAGGAGTGACACCATGGTAGTGGCGTTGGGAGCAATTGGGAAAAAGGGGGCTGAAAGAACTATGGCCCCAAACCTCAAAATACTGAAAAAACCAGCCTAAAGTAAAAAAGTTTACCTATTTTGTACCTTTTTTTGTCGGATTGGTAAACTTTTCCGAAAAGGGGAGTGACAGTTATTGTCGTTTTCATTTCTATTTTTTGTTTGTGCACTGTGACGTTCCTTCTCATGCCAAATGTTTTATACGCTTATTTTTTTGGGTTTTGTTTGGCATCGTTTTTTCGTTATGTTTTTTCTTAAAAAAATTTTAAAAAAATGCTTATGGTTAAAAAAGAGAACGGAAGAGATGGCAGAAAAAAAAGAGAAACTTGTATAATACAGTAATAAAAATCTTCTTAAGCTCGAAAAAAGAAAAATCAAACAGCAATGTATTTGGAAATTTTTGTATTTACTTTCCAACATTTTAGGAGCAAATCACTGTGGAAAGAAAAAACCCTTCTAAGGGCATGGTCTTTTGATCGAAAATCTTTTGGAGTCCGGCCTTTGGACCCAAATTTTTTTACAGGACATGGCGACATTACAAAATGGGTTTTTAAAGGTACCATCAGCTATTTTATACTCCCCGAAGGGGGCCCAGCAAAAAATATGCATTTACCTGCCCAACCATGTGGGTTGCCCCTGGGGGTTTGTTTTCCCCAGGTAAAAATCCATGAAGTCCTGTCCCCCGGGGGGGATGACTCCAAGTGCTCCCCCCCGCCCCTTCAGCTTAACTGACAGCTCTCCCACTTGTTTGTCTATAGGTAAAAAACTATCAGTCAAGCTATGGGGGGGTGGGGAGAAGACGGACATTGGACTCATCTCTTCCGGGCACAGCGACTTCTCCCCATACCCAGCCCAAATTCACTGGATGTTTTAACCCGCAGCCTTTTCCCGGGTAAAACCCAAGGGTTTTGGGGACCGGGTAACCGCAGCTATTTCATGCTGGCATCTTTTGGGGGGATAAAGGGATGGGAAAGGGTTTCCCCTTTAATGTTATGGCTAAATCAGTGTTCAATAAAAGCTTCTAAAAAACACTAAGAATCATTAGCTATGAATGTTTAATGCTACAAAAAGGGCAAATATCAAAAGCAAAAAAAGGGGCAAATTTAAAATAGGGGCCAATAAATATTTAAATCTATTTTAATTCAAAAATAAAATCTTTATTATCCCAGTGATCTTTATCTTCATGATAGTTTAACTTTTTAAAGTGAGGACTACACCAACTGCATTACACAATACAGTACTTTTATCTTTTCCTCTACAACATGGATTACATTAAAAAAGGAAGACTTAGGGAATGTATACTGTCAGGCAGGGGGGTGTACAGGGGTTTCGCGGTAGCAGTCGCTACCCGGCCCGCAGCCTTAGGGGGGCCCAAAAGCCCCCTTTTGTCACATAAGAAGCCACCCGTCTAAAAGGCGCATGGAAACGGGGGCCCCCATTCCACTTTTTTTCACTAGGCCAAGAGTTTAATTACGCTTTTGGTCTTGGTCTAAGACTTTCTTTTCCCCTAGCGCCAATCGGAGCTCCCCTTTCATTTTTTTTAGAGCATATATAAAAAAAAAGGGCGTCTGATTTTTGCTATGGGGAAAAAGAAAAAATCTTAGACCCCAGTTTTCATACATGTGGGCCCTTTGTTTCTGGCCTTTATAGTGTAGAATTTTTTGGAAAAGTTTAAAAGGGGTTTTTTAAATTAAAAAAAGTTTTGATTGGGGCCAGAGTGGTCCAAAAATGAAAAAAAAAAACTTGATACTTTCTTAGCGTTCCCCCAATCCGCTTCTCTTGACTTCTGGGTTCTCGTCCCAACATGCTGAAGAGGCATGTGCTCCATCGTAAATGAATGGAATGTAAGCCGTCCTGGTCAAAAGAGAAATAAAAAGAGAGAGGGAGGATCATGGGGGTCTGGGGAAGCGCGGTAGGAGACAATGGTAAGTTAGGTTTTTTTTTTTTTCATTTTGGAACAAAAAGACTTTCCTTCGTATAATTTTTTTTAAAGGTAAACTCTTTAATTTTTAACAACAGCTAACCCCCTTTTTATTTGCAGAGGTATAGCAGTGGTTTATGGTTGCATGGTTAAGTCAAATAGTGGAACACCAAAATTAAGGGCCATGTGTATGAAAATTTGGGCTAAAAAACCCCTTACTAATTTAAATGAGAGGGGAGCTCTGATTGTTTTATAGGCAAAAATGAGTTTTAGACCAGAAATTTTCATAAAATTTGGCCCCAAAAGTTCAAAAAAATTTTCCATAAATTTCTGAGTTTTTCCCCTTTCAAAAAAGCTGTTTGTAGAAAAAAAGTTCTGTAAAAACTCAAAACGTACAGGTCTAGGGGCTTAAAATGTACAAAACTCTACTACAATAGAAACTTAAAGGCTTAAAGGGATTTTCTAAGGTAAAAATTAAAAAAAAGGGGAAGTTGGTTGCTAAAACTAAGAAAATGCAATACTTACCTTACCTTTCCAATTTTATGTTTACTTTGTGTTTGCCCTTTGCGGGGACACTGCACAATCGTGGTTTTTTTTACATGCCCATTATTTTTTCCCCAGGGTTGGCCCTTACTGATAAGGGAGGAAATACCCCAAAAAAAAATTTGGGGTGAGGCCCCCGGTTTAAAATAAAAAAATTGACGCCCAATACAAAAGGTTTGTTACATTGTTGTTTTTAACTTAGAAAATCCCTTTAATGTTCCCAGCCATAAATGAGAATTTTGGGTTATCTGGACCATGCCTCCCACCCCCCCCACCCCGTACGCTCTGCTTGCACAGTGGGGGCAAAACCCTAAAAACAGCGTTGTAGAGACGAACTGGCTTGGAAAATACCCCTTTTTGTTCTTAAAAAAATCAGGAGTCAAAAAAAATTAGTTTTTGTTAATCCAATGAGGTTTTTTGGTTTTTTCCAGCTCCTTTCTCAAAAGCTTTGTATCTATATGGGTTGGGCTGCACTTTCCCATAACCATTACCCCCTGGGTTTTTAAAAGTATGACTTTTCTACAGTGTAGTTAAATCAGATGTTTTAAATCAATCTTCTTCTCATCTATGTTGTTATAATTAGTCATTAAAAATTGTGTTTTGAAAAGTTTGAAGTTAATCAGCTGCTATTAAACTGCCCTGAATTAACTTCGACCTCTGCTCTGCCTTTTATGTGATGCTGTATTATGGTCTGGCTTCACTCTTCTCATTCTGTACTGAGATACTTGAGTTGCTGCAGTGTCTTATTTCTTGCTTTATGTGCACATTTAATCAATGTGCTGTCATTTCAAGACAATGCGCTGTATTAGCATAGCATAGTTTTCCATTTTCTTTTCCGTTTTAAAAATGCAAAGACAACAGATGGTTATATGCACAGTCAAAGCTCGCAACCTATTTACTTCTATTACAAGTGGCAGCAGCCACTACCAACACGCAAATTGCTATGAAATACACCTCATAAAAATCTTCCATTAGGGGCCCAAAATTTAAAAAAAATTAACCCCCAATCCATTAGGTTTTGTACAAAAAGTCCGGGGGTTTCCTTTTAGTTACTAAAACAGTAACGTTACTATATAATACCGACGGACCATCAATAGAATTTTCTGTGATTGATCTGCAAATTTACCTTCAGTTCTAGCGAAAACCAAAAGTGACCTATTGTGGTGTGACGAGTGATGCCAAATTGTAGAATAAATATAGGCAAAACACTTCCAATATACAAGTCTAATGTTCTGTTTCTATGTCAGCGATTATGAACTTTTCACTAAATCTGAAATTTCCCGAAAAATGACTTTTTTCTTCTTGTGTTTTCAAGTTTCAGTAACCTTTGTAAAACACTTTTACCTTGGGGCCCGGGGAAACCTAGAGTGATTTGTAAAACGGGAACAGAGTAGAATTGGGGATGTTCCAGGCGGTTAGTCTGTGAGACATTCGCTTTTAGTTTTTTTTTGGATCCATCGTCAACCCCAAACGGACCCAAAAAGTTTTTTTAATGGCAATGTATTTACATTGTTTTAACTTGAACCAACATTGACGTTCAATTTAGTGACGCTGAGGGGTTCATTTCCCCCTTTGGATCTGTCTTTTGGATCTGTTCTAAGAATTGACATGTCAGTTTTTGGGGCCGAAAGACGCAGAGGAGTTTATAAACTATAGGGTGCAAACCGTGCAGCCAAAAATTTCATCCCAAAAAAACAGGGTGTGCATACTGTTTTATCCTTTAGGATATGATCGCCCTTTTTTTTTTGGATGCGATTTTTTGGTCCAAAAACCCCATCCAAATTGGGTCCAAAAAGGCAGTGTGAAATACCCACAAAAAAGAAAAAGAGTGGACCTTTGGACAATTTTAGTGGTTAAGAAATGCGGGAGGTTAAGCACAAAGAAATTTACGTATTCTTTTTAGATAAGATGGATAAAGAAGTAGAGTTGCGTTTTGCTAATGGTCACATAACTGAAAGTTATTACAGGACCTTACGACTTTGTTGTTATTACCAGGGATTGTGCATTATGCAACTGGGCCCCATTTTATTTTCTGTTCCCCAATTTGCTTCTTTTTTAGGTTTAAAACAGTTTTATCCCTGCCACTTCAAAAGTAACAAAACTGGCCTGTCCAACATAAGCAGCAAACAATCTCTTAGTACACGATCAATTGGGCCCAAAGTTTTAATGGAGAAGGGGGTGGTGCTCGTTTTAAATCAAAGAATGTCCCATAGCAATAATCCTTTTAAACAAATGAAAAAAAAAAACGGGGACTCACACGGATCCTCCCCCTTTATTACATAAGCTTTCTTGTTACGGACCACCCTCCCCTGCTCCTGTTGTTTTTATCAGCGAAAAGAGCTTCAAAACCCCCTGATCTTACCTTTCTGATGAGAAAAACTGTAGCCATTTTGACTAGAGAGAGGTGTTGTGTCAGGTTTGTAGACTACACATCTGTATATGACTCAAGGTCACCCAGCAGTGGGTAGCTATAGGGGTCAAAGGGCAGCGTACCGGGGCCCAGCGTTATGGGGGCCCCAAAAAACCTCTAACCCAAAGGGAAAACACCCTATTTTAAAATAAAAAATGGTAGCTGGGGGACCCCTTTTACTTTCTGCATTTTGGGCCAGGAGCTTTAAGTTAAACCCTTTCACCTCAGGGCTTTTCAGTAAGGGTTTTCTTTCACTTTGAACTTTTTCTCAGTAAAAAAGCTCTGTTAACTTAATGTAAGCAATTCTTCCCGCTTAACAGTGTCTTTTTTTTTATAAACCTCCCTCGTAATGTCCCTTTCAACAGGCACAGCTAGAAAAAGGGGTAGCAGAGTGGAAAAAGTCAGCACTGCTGTAGACCTGTTAAACCAGCCAAAAAGTGTGAGCCCAAAAAGGGTGTAAAACATGAAAAAGCCATATGAAAACCCCCTTTTTAAAATTTTGGGGTAGTGGAGCTAGAAGGTAAATACTTTTTGGGGCATGTATGAATCCCTTTTTACTAACAAGCAGTTTAAAAAGTTTTTAAGGCTGTGTAGACTTTTGCCAGAATTTTTGAAGCTGTTCTTCGCGGCATACATATAGGCGCATTAGTGCCAATACACAAGTCTGGTCGGGCGGGCCCACCTTTAACCGCTCGGGGCTTTTTCAAACCCTGCTTTGCGCATAGTTTTGGGTTTAAAAGCCCCATAAATGTGTCTACTTCAATAAAAGGGGTGCGATGCCCCCAAGAACCCCCCAAAAATTTTTGGGCGCATTAAAAAGTTTTTTTTTTTTATGCATTAAAAAAGGGACGTTATAAATGCCAAAGTTTGGAGTGCACCGGGTTCAAAACTTTTTTTTTTTGGATAAGCCTTTGTGTCCCAATAGAAATAAATCTTTTAAAATTTTTAATTTATTTTACTGCTCTGGAAAAGTAAAGCTGAGCTCTGGTTGGTTGCTATGGGCGAAAAGACATATGCTTAGACAGTTTCATAAATGAGACCCTTTGTGTGCAATACTTTTGGAGGTGGATCGCCTTTGGGTGGTTTTACCCTTTTTAAATTTTTTTAAACAATTGTAGCTAGGAGAAAAAATTTTCAAAACAGGCAAAATGAAGCACTTTTATTATTGGGTTAAATTTTCTTATTCTCACTACATAGATAGATAAATTGAAAACAGATGGTGTGTTCAAAGCCTTTGTCCACCTTGAAATATATATATGGTATTAGATGTATGTAAGATATTAGAGAATTCAAAAGGGTATTCTCAGCATGCTGTTTCACTGAGCTTTAGCAGTTTTGCACTTACCCCGGGTCTCCTCACCTTTTAGTAGCTCTACAGCAGTGTTTAAAGCATATTCAACTTTTTGTGAGGCATTAAAGGCTTTTTACACTTACAGTGCAGGAGATTGTTACCCCTCACAAAAATTTAAAAGATAAAGCCATGCTTTTCAGTCCTCACAGCCATAACCTTTTTTTTACGTGCAGCAAAATCTTTTTTAGAAAAGTTTTAGTTTGCTTTTATCTTAGTCTGTCAGTGGGGTGACCTCACTCCTTGCTCTCTGCTCTCAGCTAAGATAACAGACTTTGGACTCATATGCAGGTAACCTTTTAAAAAAAGTGTGAATTTCAGACCCACATAAAAAACGCTCTTCTTGTGACTAAAGTAAAATCTGTTGAGCAATGTATTTAGAAACAGGCTTCATTTAACAATCCCTTGATGTTGAAACCTAATCTTTGTAGAGAGAAATCCCCTTTAAAGGGGATTTGCCGAGACAAAGATTCTTACCTCTCTTGTTTGCAGAAAAGAGAAAAGGGAGAGGGGCCCCAACCAACCCTTTTTACTGTTACGGGAAAAACAGTGTAAAAGGGGTTAAAATTGGGTTCTCCCCCTTTAAGTGTTGCTCCCCGGGGCGAAAGGGGTAAATTTTTTAAAATCTGTATGTTTTTTTTTTAAGGGTGCGAGAATAACATTTTTCCCATTTTTAAAGAATAAATTTTTTTTTTAAAAACCAAAAAGTTTTTAGCTCGGGCTTTTTTTCCCAGCACGTGCGCCGGGTCCATTTACCTCTTTTGTTAGCCCCAGGCAAAAATGTAAACCAAATAAAGCTAAATTTCATGAAGCTGCAGGGGAGAAAGGGGGGGGGGCCAGTGAGGAGTGGGGAAAATTTCCGGGGGGAAGTGTCTCAAATTTAAGGGTTGAAATAAAAAGGGCAAATGTCTACACTGCATCAGAGAAAAAAACCCCCCAAAAGGGGCCTTTTTCCTCTCTCTGATGCAGGACCGCGGTTTTTTGTCACGTTTTTTGAAAAAAAAGCCGGGGCCCCGTTTCCCCTCGTTTTCCCGCCCGTCCCCCAAAACAATAGCATTGATGGGAAGGGAGTCAAAAAGGGATAAAAAGCCCCGGGCTTTTTTTACAAAAAGTTGATAATAAAACCGCTCCCCGGAAAAGGGGCAGAGAAAAGACGACCCTGTGTAGACGGGAAAATCATCTTTTTCCTTTTGCCGCCCTAGGGCCCCAAAACTGAAAAATTTCCGTATCTGGGGGCCCTTTTTTTAAAAAACAAAAAAGCGCCGGGGGATACATCGTAATCCGTTCGGGTGGGACATACCTAAACATTACAACGGGGAAATTGTAAATACACCCAAAGACACAGCCCCAGACTGCACGTCAGGACCTTATCTGCTAAGATGTAAGTAATGTAAAAAAATTTCACAAAAGTTTGAAAAGAGAGAAGACACACACGGGGAAGAGCACAACTCATAAGGGATCTTGGAAAAATTTTACACAAAAAATAAAAAAACTTAACTTTTTGGTTTCCCTATATACAAAGAGAAAAACCTATTCTACACAGCAGCTTGAAAGCTTTTTCCCTTTTTCCCCCTTGTCATCAATAAAGAAAACTAATCCCCCTACAACTAGTTTTTTGTATACAAAAAAAAACCCATATTGCTACCTGGTGCCTTAAAAAACTTCTGCAGCCCCAGTTCATCAGATAAGAACTCTTCTCTGCGCAAGCCCTTCCAGCTTTTGGGTGAGGCCGTATTAATACCCTTCTTTGAAGAAACCCAAAGGGCTTAAAAAAGGGCTTTAGCTCTCTCAGACTGCAATGTTTGTAATCACATATTTTTAGAAAAGTGTTTAAAAAAACCCCCATTTTGGGGGAAAAATCCCCCCGTTAAAATTTTTACATCGTGGCAAAAACCCCTTTAAAAAAGGGCGCTGGGAGTTTTTCGTTTGTCTTTTCCTACAAAAATGTAATGTATTTTTGGGAACTGAAACCCACAGGCAAAAAAATTTTAAAGATCACTTCAAGAGAAGAAAACATAACAAAAATGACTTTTTAGGGGGCCCAATTTTAAAAATTTTAAAAGTGAAAGGGTTTGTCGTTGACAGTTACTTTAAAGTACCCTTGGAAAAATGGTGTGGGTACACCCCACCCGGCCACTTTATTGGGTACACCATGCAAAGTAACGGGTTGGACCCCCTTTTGCCTTCAAAACCCTTGCCTCAATTCTTCGGGGCATAGATTCAACAAGGTGGGGAAGCTTTCCCTTTCAGAGTTTTTTTTGGCCCCATATTGACATGAGGGCATCACACATTTTGCCACAATCTGTCGCTCCACATCCATGTTTGCGAATCTCCCGTTCCACCCATCCCAAAGATGCTCTATGGTTTGGGAGATCTGGTGACGGGGGAGGCCCATTTGAGAAACGGGTGAACTCATTGCCCATGTTAAAGAAACCTTTCTGAAAATGTTTCCCAAAACTTTTTGACAGGGGCCCCTTAAACCTGCTGAAATACCCCTCAGATTTTGGGTACAAGGGCCCAAAAAGGGATGGAAAAATTGGTCAGCAAAAAAATACTCAGGTAGGCTTTTGGCGTTTGCAACGATGCTAAAATTGGGTTAAAAGGGGCCCAAAAAGGGGGCCCCAAAAAAAATATTCCCCACACCATGACACCCCCAAAAAAACCCGCCCTGAAGTTTTATACAAGGCCCGGGTGGATCCACTTTCATGTTGTTTTTACGCCAAAATTTTTTACCCTACCCTCCGAATGTCCGCAGCAAAAATCGAGACTCATCGACCCCGGCCCAAAGTTTTTCCAATCTTCTTAAATGTCCAATTTGATGGCTTGGGGAAATTGGAGCCTCAGTTTCCCGTTCTTAGCTGAAAGGAGTGGGACCCCGGGGTGGTCTTTGCTGCTGTAGCCCATCTGCCTCAAAGTTTGCCTTTCTGTGCGTTCAAAGATGCTCTTCTGCCTACCTTGGGTTTTAAAAGGGTGCAATTTTTATCCCCTGTTGCCCTTTTTATCACTCGAACCAGTTTGCCCCCTTCTCCTTTGAACCCCTTTGGGATTAACAAGGCCCTTTTCCCCCCCACAGGTACTGCCGCTCCCCTTGGATGTTTTTTTTTTTTCGGACCATTCCCCTGTAAACCCCCAGAGATGGTTGTGCGGGAAAATCCCAGGGATCCCCGCAGTTTCTGAAATACTCAGACCGCCCTTCTGGCACCAACAACCATGCCACGTTCAAAGGGACTCCAATCCCTTTTTTCCCCAACTGATGCCGGTTTTTAAATGCAGGAGAATTTTTCTTGACCATGGGCTACATGCCTAAAGGGACTGATTGCCGCCATGTTATTTGGGTGATTTGAAATTAAGTGTTAAGGGGCAAATTTGACAGGTGTTTCCTAACAAAGTGGCCCGGGGAGTTTATTTTTCAGGTTAAAACTAGCAGAGAAAACCCCAGAATTTAAATTTTCTCCCGGGTTTTGGGTTAAAAAAAAGACCTTTTTTTTTTGTGTTTAGACAGTAATACTGAAGGCTGCTATCTTTGCAATTTTTCCCAAAAATTTTTTGTTACTGATTAAAAAGGGGGAAATTTGGGTTTTTTTTTGCGTTTTTTTCTTTTTTTATTGGTAGTATACCAGATGGCAGGTTTGTAATGTTGGCAAAACAAAAGGGAACAGTGTCAGTATTTGGAATAAATAATGCATGAAGATTCCATCTTTATCAGCTTCCAAATAAACTTTCAGTAAAATATATTGCAGCAGGGATTTTTAAAAGATCAGTTTAAGAGATGTGGATAGTAGGATTTTTGACACAGGACGCACAAGATTATGGCCAGGTGCAATTTTGTTATGTTTTTTTTATGGCATTACAAACCTTTTTTCCCTAACTTTTAAAAGATTAATTTGGGGTTTTTTCAGTTCTGGGAAAAAAAAGCAATTTTTTTTTCCCGAATTTGGGACCATTTTTTTTTTCTGGGGTATGAGTCTGAGACTGCAGATCACTGTAACGGTGGGCCTACCAAATGGCAGACCAGAGAAGTGGATCCTCTGGACCACCACAAGTGATGGCATGAGCCACACCAGGGAGCAAGTCCCAAGTAGGCCCGGGTTTTTACCAGAGCCCGCCGCAAAACCCGGGGTGGGCTTGCCTGGGGCGGAACACTAAACCCGGTTCCCCTACCCCCCGACTTTTTTTGGTTGCCCGGGGGCAAACCCATGTGTAGCATGGGACAAAAACGGAAGCAACTTTTTAGCGGGGGGCCAAGGGAAAGGGAAGGGCAGGACAGGAGCCCAAAAGGTTTTTTTGGTCGAGGGACGGAGCAAAAGGGAAAGGTACACAGTAAACGCAAAGAGAAATAGGAATGCCTCCTCTCAAGGGACAGGGCACTTTTCGATTCGGCAAAGGGGTAAAAGGGAAAAGGGCAGGGGTTAAGTAGAGGGCACACCCGGGGGTTAAAAAAATTTACCCTCACGCTGTCCTTTTAAAATTTAAATGCAAAATACCGCGCCCTGTCCCCAGGGGGAGCCGCGCCCCAGCAAGCCCCCCGCAGCGCAGTGAGTAACAGGCAAGCTGGGGGAATGTGCCCGCCCCCCCCGAGAACCGGGGCACCCGGCCCCCGCCCCCGCCCGCAGAGGACGCAGCAACGG
The DNA here is from genome assembly GCA_025379985.1 of Phyllomedusa bahiana. Taxonomy (NCBI): domain Eukaryota; kingdom Metazoa; phylum Chordata; class Amphibia; order Anura; family Hylidae; genus Phyllomedusa; species Phyllomedusa bahiana. The sequence continues at coordinate 37,366 of JAODAL010006321.1, read as the reverse complement.
TGCAGCTGTGCCTGTGATCTGACACGTGGGTCGCGGGGACACCCGTTACAACCTCCCCCATTCTCTTGAATGAAGCTCACCTGCAATACAAAATACAAGTGATGAGCAGAGTGGCACCGTTTCTGCACTGCACACAATGGTGTATCTAGAGTTTCTGCCACTCAGGACTGTCCCCAAATTTTCTGTACCCAGCTGCTACAGCAAAAGTACATTACAGTCAACTCCTACTGCAAATGGTGCAGACACACCTGAGCGTGCACCATTTGAGCACTGGAAAGGTATGGCACACGGGAGACTTGCCAACTGTTCCGGAGGTCTTGAATAGTTTGTAAGACTACCCCCCCTCCCTCCTCTTTGTTGCTATGCCACTGATTGCACATAGCTGCAGACTATGAATTGTCAGATAAAATACAAAGTGATAGTTATTGTAGAACGGTACTTTATGCTTATTTGGTCTGGAATTTCTTAATTCTGGCCACACATTAAGAAAAGTCTGAAGGAATTTAATAAGAATAGTCTGGTTTGAACAACATTTTCTATATTCCAGATATCTGACTCTAGCTACTATGTCTAAATATCCCTCTTTTAAAGGGTTTGCTAATGGCAAGCAGTCTACCTGAACGAGAGCCAGTCCGTGTAGCGGCTCCAGAATAGAGGGATTTTGGTTGGAAGAACCCCTCTTTTACCTCAATAAGCCTAAGGAGGGCATGTGCTTCCCAAAGCAGACAACCCAGAAGCTCTCTCTCTCACATATCGGCAACTCCATGAAAGATATCATGGCTGAACCACAGGAAACTATAGAGCAAATGTAGTCTAGTTGTCTACCATGCTTTTGTGTCTAGTACATGAAACGCAGACCAAAAGAGATTATGTTTGTTTTGTACTTTTCTATGGTTTTGCTGCTGTATATATTGGGATTCTTTTTTCAAGCTACCCTGATGGATACCTGAGAGGCCCAAAACATGATAAGTAAAATAAAAATTTGTTGTATTCTTAATAGCATTAGCATTTATAACATTGTATTGAATTGTTCTGTTTTTAAAATGGGGTAATTTATAGAGGTTTTCCAGCATATCGTAATCTAAAAGCCATGTACTATCTCAATTATTCCTTAAATAATAGGGTTTGGAAACTTTTAAACCTTTTAACTTCTTTAAAAAGTAATAGGAGGTTTACATAATGATGCCATTCTAAAGCAATAACAATTTACTGTTGTTTGGTCTTCTGTTTTCGAAGCAGAAAAAATAAAATTTTGAAAATTGCTAATTCTTCCCAATATATGCTAAATTTCCTCAAATAAATACAGAATGTATTGACCTTAATGAAAGACCTATATAAAGTACAATGTCACAAAAAAGATCTTAAAACCACCTAGATAAGTAAAAACTTTTTGTAGTTATTACCGCATAACATGACAGCTTATCTTAGAAAGTTACCTGATGCCTTTAAAAATGTAATTTTTTCAAATTTTTAAATGTAATTGTTTTTTTGTTTTTTTAAAGTACCACAGGTGTTAATACAGAAACTTAACATTTATTACACTGGTTAAGCAGTCTTTAGGACTATCACAAATCTGGCCCTAGTGTGTAACTTGACTATTTGATTTGAGCTGATTTATTATATTTTTACTGGTTATACAATGTCATCTGTATTCTGTTATTATTAAAGGTCAATATAGAGATCTCTCCCTAGATCTATTTATTCCCAGGATTGTACCTAGAACAAAGGCAAAGGGTGTTCACACCAAATATTGATTTGACTTTGATTTCCCTCTTCTTCTTTGAATATTATTAACTCCATCACGACCGCCGGCCGACTTTAGATGTCGACTGGTGCAGGTTGTTCGTCTGCAGCGACGTCTTTTGACGTCGCTGCAGACATCGGAGTTTGCGGCTTTGGGCGCCGCAGCCTCGCTGAGATCGGGGCTGTAATACACAGCCCTGATCCCAGAGCATCTCCTACGAGCACCGGGAAGCGGGGGAAACCTCCGTTCCCCGGTGCTTTAACCCTTTCATCACCGAAGCGCAATCAAAGTGTTTCCCTGCTCTGTCGAGTGATCGGAACGCCTGGTGACCCGACAGAGCCTTGGGAATTGCTGCACAGTCAGCCCTGGGGACCTAGAGTAGCCACAGCACTGTCTGTGTATTAAGCCAGTTACCAGGGAACACTGTGTGCTGTCCTGATCACTGCCTGTGTCAGACTGACACAGATTATAATGTATTAGCATATATGAATATGCTAATACATTATCAAGTGTAAAAGAAAAAAAAAATGTAAAACAGTTCTCCCTTCAGGGGATTAATAAAAAAAAAGTAAAAAAGTAAAAAAATAAAAAGTGTAAAAAAATTAATACAAAAATAATAAAATAAAAATAAATGTTTAATAAAAAATAATTGTGCATATATTACACACAAAAAAAACCCTACACATATTAGGTATCCACACGACCATAAAAAGCTGTAAAATTAATCTAACAAGTTATTAAATGTGAACTGTGAAAGGGGGAAATTTTTTTTTAAAACAAATAAAAGTTAAAAAAATTTAAAAAAATTCTGCAATTATTTATAAGTGAACTTAAACTATCCCCCATAAAGTACAACTTGTCTCGAATAAAACGAGGCCTCATACAACTGCATCATTGAAAAAATAAAAAAGTTACAACTGTTGAAAAGCAAGGAGGTAAAAACGAAAAACAAAGTTCTGGTTATTAGCTACTTTTCAGGTGTTCGGCTTAAGGGGTTATTTGATATAAGTGAACTATTAACACTCCTATTTTTGAAAGCATTCTTACTTTGCAGCATTTTGACAAAACTGCCTTCAATTTTTGCAGAGTACTTAAAGGGGTTGTCTCACTACATTGATTCATCTTATCTCAGTCCTGTTTTCTTGGTTTCACTTTGAATTCAGGGGCGTGTTTACTGGCTCCCATTAGGCTGCAGTAGAAGCCAGGTCTGTAGCTATAGCAACCAGTGCTGGCAGCCTATCAGGATAGATCAAACAGATCTGTAGCTATGGCGACCTGAGGAGCTGATGCAGCACATACAAGAGGGGATATCTCAGAATAGATAGGACACGGTTAATGGACACATATTGCAAAGTGACTTGTTTATGCAAGATCTTTAACATAAAGAGCAATCCTTGTAGTGAGACAACTCCTTTAATCTATTATAAGGGGTTGTATCCTATTACTTGATGGATGTAATAATTCTGTGGCTCCTGCCTCTGTACTGGTGGGATCAACAGCAGGAGCAGTGTTGTTACACATAGCTGCACTCCAGGCCAGAAAAAAAACCTTCTATACCATGAGAACTGTGAAAATATTGAAAAGCGACCTGAGGAGTTGGTTACAGCAGTAACAGTTGAGGGGTTCAAGATAGGCTTAAATAACTACTTACAACTAAATTATGTTAATACTTATGTAGCCATATAAAACATCTAGATCTATTCTGATGGCAATTGTAGGATCAGAAATGTTGGTTTATGCCTTACAGGTTCCAAATTCTTCATCAGTAGGTGAAACAAAGCTTAAAAATTTCCTCTACCTCTCCCTTTAGACACATTTTTCCCCACCTTTGGTTGAACTTGATGGACATTTGTGTTAAATCCTGACTATGTAACGTCCAGAATAAGAGATAACTTTAATCCCGGTAGATTAATCTATTATGATGAATAGTGTTTGTGTCTAAGCAGTTGGACAGAAGGGTGGGTTTTCTGATGAAGGCCCCAATGTCTGCCATCTTAGCCCAGCTATTAGTCTCTGCCAGAGAGAGAACCTAATTTGTTGAATGTCAACATTATTCTTTTACACTTGAAAAATGGGACTTTTCATCCTTCACATGAATTGTGATAAGCAAGAGTGCTACAATTTTCTTGTTTAAAACAAATTGTTTCCATTCATTGTTTATTTCATCCTGATATGTATGTCTATTTTATTCCATTTGGGCTTTGTTCCTATGACCTTTATGGTATCTTCATGTGTGAGGTATGAATGAGAAGTTAAAGGGGTTGTCTGGCTACAAAGATCAGCTTTCAACATGTTGGGAACACTAAATGAAGACGTTTTCCAAATATATTGCATTGTTAATTTTTTTGTTGTTGTGCAGCTACAAGTGATTTTATCACCTTCTGAGCTCTTTCTGGTTCCCCAAGTGAACAACCTGTGTACTTATCCCCACCTGCTCTTTTTTCTGATAGCAGGGAATGAAGTCATCACAGAGGTCGCGGTAGCAGCAGCGCAGAACTCCAGACAGTGAGAGTTTGTTTGTTATCTGATCTTTCAGACAATAGACAGTAATTACTGCTGTTTACTTTACCTCAGAAGCTCCTCTGGTCCTGACAGCATGAGATTTATCTAATTAGCAGAGGTCTGAATACATTGAGATCATATGCTAATTACAGACAACTTGACCAGGAACTGAGAGAGCAAAGCAGCATTATTTCATTCATGCATCCTATGAAACTTTGAGATGAGACAACCACTTTCACGTTTCTCTGTGGGTCAGTATGATTATTGTAATACCAAGCTTCTATAGTTTTTTCTAATAAAATGGGAAGAGTTTGTAGTAAAATTTAGATTGTTTAAAACTATTTAAGAACTTTATCAAGCCAGTTTTGACTTATTCTTTTTAGTCTCTCTAGGGAACTTGAATATGCAGTCCTGGGGAAGAAGGGTGATCAGGTGACTGGAAGTCCCCCTATGTAGATTGGGAGTCCCCCTCTTAAATGCTGCAGTTGCCTTTGAGTGTTGCACCTTGTGGTTTAACAGCCATTATCAGAGTTCTAGGAGTTAGCTTCTGAACCTGCGCCATACTCTGACATGCAAACCTAAAAAACAAATAGAAAAAATCTGCTTAGAATAAGGACTTGATTTGGGAGATATGCCATTTTGTGATCATTCATTTCCCTAAAGCCATTTCTGATATCTTCCAAACTGTGTAATAGAACAAGATTATGACTATGTACTATGATGCTATAATTACAATTTATACAGAAGCTGTGATTTGTGTTCTCTAGATTTCATTCATTATTTATTCCTACAGTCTTTGTAAGTAGGAGACATTTTATTCATTAAGCTGTCACAATTCTAACACACAACATATGTAATTGTTTTGTCATTTTTGAGAAGTGGTTGACACTTACCCAGAGGCCAAGTTCTGCATTGCAGTGAATATTATTTATGTATTTCCCACAGTCTGCAGTTAATCAGCACAGTCATATAGTACTACTCGGTACTATGATTATTATTCTATTAAATCACATGTGCTCTAGTCTATACAGTAAAACAACATTTAAAGCTGTGGTGTTACATGTGTCGGAATCAAATGTTTTCAAAAAGTAAGGCAGACTAGAGTCATTTGTTAATCCCTTTATTTTTGTTCCTTAAAAAACCTTCATTTGGGGGGTTTAACACATGGCTTTGTTTGGAAAGCTGTCACTGCAGTTTTTTTAAACTAAAGCCAAAAGTGAATCTGCCAGGAAGAAGAAAGAAATTTCCTTCCTTTATATTTCCCAGTCCTTTTGAGTCAGCTCCTAGTTTTTGGCTTCACATTCTGCAGTGGCAGTTCTCCACATAGAGCTGTGTGTTAAAGCACCCTTAGATTTTTCGGACAAGTGCTGTAATTTTCTGGAATTTTTCCTTTAGTTTTCTCATGCAGATATAGTGAGATGTTATGTGTAAGACAGTGGGGAGATATCAAAGGCACTACAGTGTGTTTTTTAGTATTTATACACCCTTTTTTGTTTTTTTATGTCTACAGTCTTTTTATATTTTGACATCATAATGTCAAGAAGTATGTATAGAGTAGACTTAGGGCCACATGTATGAATACTGTCTAGGTCTAAAACTCACTTGGTTGCTATGGGCAACAGAGCGCCCCTCTCATTTTTCCAGAGCACTATATGAAATGAAAGGAGTGCTCTGATTGGTTGCTATGGGCAACAAAGTGAGTTTTAGACCTAGACAGTCTTCATACATGTGGCCCTCAGCGGCCAGGACCAGAAATAACTCACATTCCCTCTGTTTAACTACTTAGATGCTGCTGTCAATAAAACTACAGCATCTAGGTTTTTGTATAGGTGGGGAAGTCCACTTTTTAAATTATAAATTTATCCTCCATGGTGAGAATCATTAAAAAATTTTTTTTATGTATAGTACCAATTAAAACGAAATTTTAGCTCCCAAGAAAAGCCAGCATACAGATTCATAGAAAGAAAATTAAAACGTTATTGCTCTCAGAAAATTATGGGACGAAGCAAATTGGAAAAATGCTTTTTTTTTAAAAAAAAAAAAAAAGTTGCAAAATGTAACAAAAAACTATATAAATGTAGTATCACACTTGTGCTGCATAGTGAACTACATAAAAAAATACCCCAAAAATTTAGGAAATTCCTCCCCCCCCACCCATTTCACTCCACAAATAGCGTGTTCTTGTTGCAGCCAAAAAACACTGCAGCACGCTGCCCCTGTGATCTTTATCTGTGCCCACACAAATTTGCAGGTCACCACAAGATAAAATGTGCAATATTAGCAATATTATCAATGAATTGTGTTATCCTACCTCATCCCAGACCTCAGCACTGTTATTTTCCCAGCCCTCACCCATCTTTTCAATCTATCATTAACCTCTGGCATTTTCCCTTCCTCTCTTAAACACGCGACCATCACACCTATCCTTAAGAAACCATCTCTCGACCCCTCCTCACTGTCCAACTATCGCCCCATCTCACTGCTCCCTTGTGCATCCAAACTCCTCGAGCAGTACGTCTATCTTCAGCTGTCCTCCCCACCACTCCTCCAACTCTCTCCTTGACCCACTCCAATCGGCTTCCGACCCAACCACTCCACTGAAACTGCCCATAACCAAGGTCACCAACGACTAGTAACTGCTAAAGCCTCATGCCACTACTCCGTCCTTCTCCTCCTAGACCTGTCCTCTGCCTTTGACACTGTCGACCACTCCATCCTGCTAACACATCCTCTCCTCCTCGGCATCACGGACCTGGCCCTCTCCTGGATCTCTTCATACCTCTCTGAACGGACATTCAGTGTCTCTCACTCCTGCACCACCTCCTCCTCCCACCGCTCTCTGTTGGTGTCCCTCAGGGGTATGTCCTGGGCCCACTCCACGTCTCTATCTACAATCATGGGCTGTGTCAGCTCATAGCCTCCCATGGCTATCACAACCACATGTACGCGGACGACACCTAGCTTTAATCTCCGGTCCTGACATTAACTTCCCATCTCTCCCGATCCCAAAATGCCTATCATCCATTTCCTCTTCTTCTCCTCCCGTCGCTTAAAACTAAATGTAGATAAAACAGAATTCATCGTCTTTCCACCGTCCCTCTCTACCCCTCCACCTGATCTCTCTATCACTGTTAATGGCCACACCCTCTCACCAGCTCCACAAGTCCGCTGCCTTGGGAAAACCTTTGACTCCTCTTTATCCTTCAAACCACACATCCAAACCCTCACCTCTGCTGACGCCTCCACCTGAAAAATCGTTCACGCATTCGCCCATTCCGCAACTCTGACACTACTAAACTGCTAGTCCCCGCCCGCGTCATCTCCCGCCGTGACGACTGCACCATCCTTCTCTGTGGCCTCTCAGTTAGCACCCTCGCTCCCCTCCAATCCATCCTAAACTCTGCTGCCCGTCTGATTCGCCTCTCTCCTCGCTACTCCTCTGCCGCTCCCCTCTGCCAATCCCTTCACTGGCTGCCCATTGCCCAACGAATTCAGTTCAAATTACTAACCCTGACCTACAAGGCTCTCCATAACCTCTCCCCTCCATACATCTCTGCCCTAATTTCCAGATACCTCCCCTCACGCAATCTCCGCCACTCACAGGACCCTCTCCTCTGCTCCCCTCTCATCAGCTCCTCACATAACCGTTTCCAAGCCTTCTCCCGTGCTTCACCCACACTCTGGAACTCCTTAACCAAAACATCAGACTCTCCCAACTTTCACCAGTTTCAAAAAGCAACCTGAAAAACCCATCTCTTCAGGATAGCCTACAACCCACACTAACCCCACCACCACCACTACACCGGCCCGCAAGCATGTCTGCCCCACACCTTCTGTCTCTCCCCTTCTTCCTTGTAGATTGTAAGCCCTCACGGGCAGGGTCCTCTTTCCTCTCTGTTTCAGTTACTAGTCATTCTGTCACCATTGTATTTGTTCAATATTTGTTATGTATGTAATTCCCCTTAAATGTACAGCGCCCTGGAATTAATGGCGCTCTAAAATAAATAATAATAATAATAATAATAATAATAATCAGTGTTAATGTCTGCGTGGCTTTGCCGGCGTTGACCTGCTAATTTGTGTGGCCACTTATACAGCAAATTAAAACTATGGGCGCATCAACAAAACCGCGCACTGAATTTCTAACCAAACTTTGCTGGTGGTAAATCATTTTGAAAGAAAGTTTTGCAACAAAATCACCTGGAATAGGATCCTGCTCAGACAAATTCAAATGATAAAAATTGCTAAATCCAGTTGAATTTACATATTTTTTATCATGCTGATCATGAAGAGTCTTTCATGTACTTTATCCTTGTAAAAAAGTTTAGATATAAAATCTATACTAGGGGATGATTTACAACGTAGGGGCCACAGATGCGGCCACAGATGCGAGTACTGCACTGTAGGGGCCACAAAGGCAATTAACTTTCAATGTATTTATTTTCTCAACTATGGTACATGGCGTATTGAAATGGCACGGCTTTGCACCACACCAAAAAAAAGTTTAGTGACATGGCTAAAAAAAAACAGCATAGCCCTTATATTCCCATAAAATGGTACAGCCTTATGGCACCTAGACACAAGTAAGCACAATGGGCGACATGTATGAATTCGAGTGCGTACTTTTTTTTTACTTGGCACCAACACCACAGTTCTAAATAGATATAGAATAGTGTAGAATACGACAGATTTTTGGCGCATTGCATAGAGTTTAGTGCGCCAAGTTTGGTGCTTTACACTCTATGCTCATACAAAGTTTGGCGCATTAAGCTCTATGTAATGCGCCAAAAATCTGTTGTATTCTACACTCTTCTATATCTATTTAGAACTTTGGTGTCAGTGCCAAGTAAAAAAGTACGCATTCGAATTCATACATGTCGCCCAATGCCCCTAAGGAGCACAGTAACCACGTCATTCAATAAACGTCAGCCAATATTCCTTAACAAATAGAACAAATGACCATCAAAAAAGATGCATCCACATGCCCCCAAGAAATTGTTCAGCAACAGACTGCCCAAAAAACTGCTTAGCCACACACGCACTAGAAGAAGCTTAGGTCAAAAAAAGTGGGTCAAAAAGACAGCTCAGCTACATGCTAACTGCAAAATGCTCAGCCAAATACTCTGCAGAAGTAGATCAGCTACCCCTGAGAGATGCCCTCCACTTATGTATCAATCTATTAACCCCTTAAGCCGAACGCCTGAAAAGTAGTTAATGACCAGAACATTTTTTTAGTTTTGGCCTCCTTGCATTTAAACAGTTGTAACTTTTTTATTTTTTCAATGACGCAGTTGGATGAGGCCTCGTTTTATTCAAGACAAGTTGTACTTTATAAGGGAATAGTTTAAGTACACTTATAAATAATTGCAGTATTTTTTTTTACACCATTAACATTTCACACTTAATAACTTGTTAGATTAATTCTACAGGTTATTACGGTCGTGTGGATACCAAATATGTGTAGGTTTTTTTGTGCGTGTAATTTATGTACAATTATTTTTATTAAATATTTATTTTTATTTTATTATTTATTTTTTTATTCTTTTTTTTTACACTTATGTTTTTTTTTGTACTTTTTTTTTTTACTCCCATGAAGGGAGAACTGTTTAACATTTTGTAAAAATTTTTTTTACAACTTAGTAATGTATTAGCATATTCATATATGCTAATACATGCTAATCTGTGTCAGTCTGACACAGGCAGTGATTTAGGACAGCACACAGTGCGTCCTAATCACTGGCTTCATACACAGACAACTCTGGGGCCACGCTAGGTCCCCAGAGCTGACTGTGCAGCCGTTCCCCTGCTCTGTCGGGTCACCGGGTGTTCCGATCACCCGACAGAGCAGGGATCCCTTTGATTGCGCTGCGGTAACGCACCGGCGCAATCAAAGGGTTAAAGCATCGGGTTGCGGAGGTTTCCTCCGCTCCCCGATGCCTGCAGGACATGCTCTGGGATCGGGGCTGTGTAGTTCAGCCCGATCCCAGCGCAGCTGCGGCACCAGGCGCCGCAAACCCCGATGTCTGCAGCGACGTCAAAAGACGTCGCTGCAGACGAACGACCCGCACCGGCCGCCGTCAAAAGACGGTGCGCGGTCGTTAAGGGGTTAATGAACACCCAACTTCTTTCTTCTGCTGCAATATCTTGACAATACCCAGAGGCGTAGCTCGAAGCTCCTGGGCCCTAGTGCAAAAAGTGAATTGGGGCCTCCGAATTACCATGTGTGATTTACAATACAGATGTCTCCATATGTGGCAGAAGGACTTTTGGGCCCCCTCAGGCTGCAGGGCATGGTATGGACTGCTACCTCTTCACCCCCTGTAGCCATGCCCCTGACAATACCAGATAACTGCCTCACTGTATGATGCTGCAACATGATGTCCTCAATAATTAGGGACAATGAGGACTGCCTGTTGCCCACCGTTCTTTTAGATAATAATGATGAAAACACTTCCAGCATTACCCATTGTTTAATGTTAGACCATAAATGTCGCTTTAACTGGGTCTCCAGATAGAGAGCAATTGACTAATCTATGCTGAAAATGAAGTACAGGCAGTCCCCGACTTATGATCTTTCGACTTACATCTGTCTCCTAGTTACAAACGGAGACTTATGAGGCGTGGCTCAGCATGGTTACGTCGGACACTATGTCACATCTCGTAATAATGCTGGAATGATAGATGCCTTCCTTTGCCCACTGTGTTTTCCGACTGGCACAGCACATCAGTTTTTTTTTGATTTCCTCCCGTCCATCTGCCTTGCCCTGGGAACCTTTGTCTTCAGGCCGGCACAACAGCTTTCCCTCACGCTGCTCTTGTATTATGCTGTTGACCCCGGCACGGCAGGTCTGTTCTTACCACTCCCTATCCTCCTGGGCTCTTCCTGACTGCCTCCAATGTAAAATACAGTACCCATACAAACAGTACATGTGTGGCCTGCTGGCATTTGTAGTTATGGAACTAGAAGTTTTAACATGCCACACCACACATGTACTAATTGTATGGGTGTTGACTAGTACAGGAGTTTAACATGTGCTGTTGTGGCATGGTGGCGTCTGTAGTTCCGTATTCCACAGCAGCTAGTAGGGCAAGCATGCCACAGCAGCACACGAGAGACAGAATGTGAGTTGAAATCTTCCATTTAATAATCTTACATTTGATAAATGTACTTGTTCTGACTTACATACAAATTCAACATAAAGGGTTTTTCTCATTAATAAGATTAGCTTACAACATGTAGGGACAAGTAATGGAAGACTTTTTCAAAATACATTAGTCTTTTGACTTTGTCTTGGTAGTGAGATAAGAGAGATTTTATCAGCTCTAAATCCACACAGGTTTCTCTGGTTGCTGTCCATATCTCCCTTCCATTAGGAAGAGCAGGAAGTGATGTTACCATGGAGCTAACTTTATGAGCTAATTGTCTCTAGCAAGATTATCTTTCTTTACAGATAATTCTTTTCAATCCTCATAGCACTTGTACAGTGGTGGCCAAAAGTATTGGCACCCCTGCAATTCTGTCAGATAATACTCAGTTTCTTCCTGAAAATGATTGCAATCACAAATTCTTTGGTATTAATATATTCATTTATTTTGCTTGCAATGAAAAAACCCAAAACAGAATGAGACAAAAATCAAATCATTGATCATTTCACCCAAAACTTCAAAAATGGGCCGGACAAAAGTATTGGCACCCTCAGCCTAATACTTGGTAGCACAACCTTTAGCCAAAATAACTGCGAACAACCGCTTCCGGTAACCATCAATGAGTTTCTTACAATGCTCTGCTGAATTTTAGACCATTCTTCTTTGGCAAACTGCTCCAGGTCCCTGAGATTTGAAGGTGCCTTCTCCAAACTGCCATTTTGAGATCTCTCCACAGGTGTTCTATGGATTCAGGTCTGGATCATTGCTGCCACTTTAGAAGTCTCCAGTGCTTTCTCTCAATCCATTTTCTAGTGCTTTTTGAAGTGTGTTTTGGGTCATTGTCCTGCTGGAAGACCCATGACCTCTGAGGGAGACCCAGCTTTCTCACAATGGGCCCTACATTATGCAAAATTTGTTGGTAGTCTTCAGACTTCATAATGCCATCCACAAGGTCAAGCAGTCTAGTGCCAGAGGCAGCAAAGCAACCCCAAGACATCAGGGAACCTCCGCCATGTTTGACTGTAGGAACCGCGTTCTTTTCTTTGAATGCCTCTTTTTTTTTTTCCTTTAAAATCTATGTTGATGCCTTTTCCCAAAAAGCTCTACTTTTGTCTCATCTGACCAGAGAACATTCTTCCAAATCGTTTTAGGCTTTCTCGGGTAAGTTTGGGCAAACTCCAGCCTGGCTTTTTTATGTCTCGGGGTAAGAAGTGGGGTCTTCCTGGGTATCCTACCATACAGTGCCTTTTCATTCAGACGCCGACGGATAGTACGGGTTGACACTGTTGTACCCTCGGACTGCAGGGCAGCTTGAACTTGTTTGGATGTTAGTTGAGGTTCTTTATCCACCATCCGCACAATCTTGTGTTGAAATCTCTCGTCAATTTTTCTTTTGCGTCCACATCTAGGGAGGTTAGCCACAGTGCCATGGGCTTTACATCTAGGGAGGTTAGCCACAGTGCCATGGGCTTTACACTTCTTGATGACACTGCGCACGGTAGACACAGGAACATTCAGGTCTTTGGAGATGGACTTGTAGCCTTGAGATTGCTCATGCTTCCTCACAATTTGGATTCTCAAGTCCTCAGACAGTTCTTTGGTCTTCTTTCTTTTCTCCATGCTCAATGTGGTCCACACAAGGACACAGGGCAGAGGTTGAGTCAACTTTAATCCATGTCAACTGGCTGCAAGTGGGATTTAGTTATTGCCAACATCTGTTAGGTGCCACAGGTAAGTTACAGGTGCTGTTAATTACACAAATTAGAGAAGCATCACATGATTTTTCAAACAGCGCCAATACTGTTGTCCACCCCCTTTTTTATGTTTGGTGTGGAATTATATCCAATTTGGCTTTATCACAATTATTTTTGTGGTTTTCCATTCAAGACAAATTAAATGAATATAATAATACCAAAGAATTTGTGATTGCAATCATTTTCAGGAAGAAACTGAGTATTATCCGACAGTATTGCAGGGGTGCCAATACTTTTGGCCACCACTGTATCTTGTGTTTACTGAAGATTAAATCTCTTTCACTTACCTCTTTGTCTCAGCTAGTTCTAGGTGAGCTAAATATGCTAATCACTGCTATAGAACCACCCACAGCCTGACAAAACCAGAGTGGATGAAAAGCTGCTCGTGACTTAGCATTGTGAGGAAATCCATTTAAGAATAAACCTACACTCCCTATCCTGTTCGTAACCCAGGGACTGCCTGAAGTTATGTTACTAAAGTAGAATTTTGTAATGACCATGTTTATTGTAATACATCTTGGTGGTTAATGTATCTGTCATAAACAGTCATTGTAATTGAATAAAATGTCCATAGTATTATTACACAGTATAAGGCAACTGACAGATAATTTGATCAGTCAAAAACTGCAAATTAGAGCAGTTTGTTCTCATTAAGAGCATTTACTTCATTACACTTTAAGTATCAGTAACATACATTCCATCTGTTCACAGTCAATGAATATTAACAAAGTTAAGACATTAACTTGCTGTCAACATAGAGCGAAACAGGGCTCGTACTGCTTCAAGTGGAGGTTTATCTGGTCGTTTTACCGGCAGGCACAACAAGACAGCAGGTTTGAGTGTGTTTTTTAGTCTTATATTTTTTAACATACTTCTAATGAGGCGATTCTTGGGTTGCCTTAGCATTTCAGGATCGTTCTTGGTGTCGGCAGTTTTGTTTCTGGTTTTGGTTAAAGGGGTTGTCTCACTACAAGGATTACTTTTTATGTTAAAGATCTTGCAAAAACAAGTCACTTTGAAATGTGTCCATTAGCCATGTCCTACATATTCCTAGATATCCCCTCTTGTATGGGCTGCATCAGCTTCTCAGGCCGCCATAGCTACAGACCTGTTCGATCTCTCCTGATAGGCTGCCAGCGCTGGTCGCTATAGCTATAGACCTGTTCGATCTCACTTCATTGGCTGCAGGCACTGGTTGCTATAGCTACAGACCTGGTGTCCTCAGCAGCTCATCACTGCAGGCCAGTAGAAGCCAGTAAACGCGCCTATGATTAAAAAATGAAACTGAGAAAGCAATATTAAGGTATGATGAATCGATGTAGTGAGACAACTCCTTTAAGTGTTTTTGGATACTTTTTGCAAAACAATGTGCACAGTATAAGTTGGGTTAGCAATTGTATTAGTCACTGTGTCACAATGAACCGTGCTCTCATCATAAGAGGCGCCCCTTCTACCCTATATTGTATATCTCTTCTCTTGCTTTACAGTTCTTTTTTGTGCCCTAACGATTGAAGATTATTAATTACTAACTGAAAAACGTAGATATCGGAACTATTTATATTGAATTTTATATCACTTGTAAACTTGCATCTTGTACTACAGAACTGTCGTAATAACGGTTTTGATGGTGACCATAACCTCTCTTCTCTTACTTTGTTGCAATTTCCATATGACTTTATTATCATATTCATCTTCTTTTAAGCTGTATTCAACTTACAACAAAGCTTCTTTGAATAAGAAAATAATCCAGAGATCCCAGTAACAGTTTTAGGCAATGTCTACACAGCTGTAACGTTTCAAGGCTTTATTAAGGCAAAACAAAAGAGTACATGGAACATAAAAGAATCCTTGAAACGTGTTCATGGTAGGTAGGTGAATCCTTGCAACCATGGAGGTGGACACTCAACCTACCGCAGTCAGGGAAATAAGGACTAAGCCTAGATACAGGAACCACAGTCAGCAGAATGAGAAAGTCCAAAAGGGCATGGCTTAGGAGCATGGACAAGGAAGCTGCAGACAAGGACAGGAGGGACTTGGACCACCAATGGGACTGGGGAACACAGCACACCGCCAGGAGGAACAGCACGGAAACACGCCACCGCCAGGAGGGACAGCACGGGAACAATGCAACGCCAGGAGGGACAGCACGGGAACACGGCACCGCCAGGAGAGACAGCACGGGAACATGCCACCACCAGGAAGGACAGCACGGGAACATGGCATCGCCAGGAGGGACAGCACGGGAACACAAAACCGGCAGGAGGGACAGCACAGGAACACGACACCGCTAAAAGGGACAGCACAGGAACACGACACCGCCAGGAGGGACAGCACGGGAACACGGCACCGCCAAGAGGAACTACACAGGAACACGGCACAGGCAACAGGAACTCCACAGGGACTTGGAGAGGCCTTGAGATAGTGCAGCAAGCCTTAGCTCAACAACCAATACTCAGGCATTGACTGTTTGTAGAGTTGTGTGAGGGTTTGTTTTTATGTTTTATGAGTAATATATCATTTTTCATTGGTACTATTTTGAGATACTTTTTGATCACTCTGCCTACCATATTTCTATCACATGAGGTTATCAATAATTTATATTTCTGTGATTTTTTTTTTGTTTTACTAAGTGGCATAAGTAATTTTATATTTTAATAGAGTTTTATGGATACAGCAAAACTGTTTATTTATTTTTTTACACTTTTAAAACTTTCCTTAATTTTTCTTTTTCTTATTTCATCGTGTAATCCCAGTAGGGTACTTAACCTATTACTTGTATTTTAGGCTATGCCTTCACAGCAATGTTACAATGGCGTCCAAAATCCGTAAAAATTTTAACATCACTGTACCGCATCTTTTGGTGTAGATGTGCGCTAAAAACTGCAGTTGTTTTTCGGATTTGGCATCTGACGCATATATTGAATGTACGGGAATCTGATGGCCATTCTGCAGAAGATTCAGCAGGTTTGAAAATCCAGCAGATTTGAAAACTGCAGTCGTTTTTCGGATTTGGCATCAGCCGCATATATGGAATGTACGGGAATTTGATGGCCATTCTGCGGAAGAGTCAACAGGTTTGAAAATCCAGCAGATTTTAAAACTAGACGGAAAAAATCAGTGCTGTGTAGACTACAGCATGGATTTTTCATTGCGGTCGGCACAGCACTGGGTGCAGTTGGATCCGCCTTAAATCCCATGAAAAACATGTGCTGTGTAGACATAGCCTTACACTTATATACTATATATACATAGCAATACTTATATACTGCTGGATAGTGTACAATTACCGTAAATGTGCTCACCTGTGCTCAGAACTCCTGCATCGCCCGATCTTTATTCGCTGTAGCCATTACAGACTCAGGCACACCAATGATAATGCCCAAAAGGGAATAATCCTTTAAGTGCAACTCCCAGCCCAAAATTTTTTGTAATAGTTTGTTATTTACAGTTTTAACTTGCCTAAAATATATTTTTAAAGTATTCATCAATACTCTACACCAGGTTTCCCAATTACTTTACATAGTTTGTAAGGCCACAAAAAGACAGATGTCCATCCATTTCAGCCTATTGTGCTATAGTGTTGTTCCAGAGGAACTCAAAAACCCCTCATGATGTAGAAGCCATTTGTCCTCATTTAAGGGAAAAAATAATTTCCCAACTCCAATCTGTCAATCAGAATAAATCCCTGGAGCAACGCCCCTTCTTCAGAGTCTTAGCCACTATAACTTATTATATTATTACACTCTTACACTCTATTATTACACACTTTTTGAACTCTGTTAATGAATTTACTATGACAAGTTCCTAGGGGAATAGATTTCCTCATTTTCCCATTGCTCTTACAGTAAAAGAATCCCTTTTATGTTTTGTATAAACTTTCGTTCCTCAAGACTAAGGTTGACCCCTTGTTCTGATACGCCCTGGGTTTAAAAATAATTTTTGGGAAAGGGGATTCCTATTTTGGACCTTTGATGTTTTTAAAAACTTTAATTTTTTAATGTCCCCCCGAAGTCGTTTTTCTCTCCCCCAAAATAACCCAAAATTCTTGCAAATTCTTTGGGGGTTTTACTGAAATTCCCACCCAGTTTTTTTTAAATTATTTTTGTTGCCCGCCTTTGAAACCTTGTTAAAGCTCTAAATGTCTTTTTGTGCCATCCCCCAAAAACGAACAATTTTCCCAATTGTGGTCTAACCAATGACTTGTATAAGGGGAAAATTAATTTTCCATCAGTGCTTTCTTTGCCCTTTTTTTAATACCACCATGACCCTATTTACCTTGACAGAAGCCCTGCATGGCTGCTACAATTAAGTTTACAGCCCACTGGGTTCCCAAGCCCTTCTTCTTTGCCCACTTTTACCCAGCTTTTTTCCTTTTTAACAAAAATCTGGAAGGGAAATTTTTTCCGCCCATGGGGAAATAACCTTGTTTTTATTGTGTTAAACCTCATCTCCCCATTTTCTCCCCGGGGGCCCCCAAACTTTTCCAGACCCTTTGTAATAAAAATTTTGTCTTTTTTTTTTTTAATTACTTTACAGATCAGTATCTTTACAAAAATCAAAATATTCTACTGGGGCAATCCAAATTAAAGATCTTTAAAATAAAATTTTAAAATTTTAAAATGGGGTTTTAAATACTCCCCCCGGGGGTTTCCCCAATATTAACGGGACCCCGGTATGAGTAGGGCACCTTTAAATCACAAACCCTTTGTTTCTATCAGTGACCATTACTTAAACCCAAAAATTTCAAAAAAAATTTTTAAAATGAAAGTAAAAAAAAAAAGGTTTAATTAAAGGGCCCAAACTTTAAAAGAGGGGGTTTTCACAACATATATTTTTAAATATATTATATATATATATAATAAAATTTATATATGGTTATATTTATTTTTTGTGGGTTCAAATTTTTTTTTTCCCTTGACTTTCACCCAAATTTTTTTAGAATTTGAGTAAGAAAACCCGTTCTTTTGATAGCATAAAAAAGGGTGGTGATTAAGGCACATACTCATTTAATGGTTTATACTTATATAAAATATTATATTTAAAATTATATATATAATATTATTTTTATATTTTCACCCCCGGGCCACTTTATTAGGTACCCCTTTGAAAAGTAAGGGTTGGCCCCCCTTTTTGGCCTTCAGAACTGCCTAAATTTCTTCGTGGAAATAGTTTCCCAAACCAATTTTGTTCAACGTTTGCTAAATTTGGGTTCCCAAAAGGGGGGCCAAAAGGGTTGCCAAAAAATATTCCCCACACCATGACACCACCACCACCAGCCTGAACCGTTGTTAAAAGGGGCAGGAGGGATCCTTGCTTTCTTTTTGGGTTGGGCCCCAAAAATTCGGCCCTACCTTTCCAAATGCCCGGCAGCAAAATCAAAGACTCATCGGGCCCAGGCAACGTTTTTCCAATCTTCTACTGCCCAAATTTTCGATAAAGTTAGGGAAAATTGGAGCCTAAATTTTCCTGTTTTAGTTTTAAAAAGGAGTGGGCCCCCGGGGTGTGGTCTTCTGTGTTTGTAGCCCAATCTGCCTCAAAGTTTCCCTTTATTTGTGCGTTAAGAGATGTCTTTGCCTACCTTGGTTGTAACGGGGTGGCTATTTGGGTCACTGTTGCCTTTCTTTTCCCCCCCCGGGGGGGGGGCCCCCTTCGAAACCAGTCTGCCCATTCTCCTTTGACCTCGGGAATCAACAAGGCATTTCCGCCCACAGGCCCTGCCGCTCACGGGATGTTTTTTCTTTTTGGGACCTTCCTTTAACCCCCAAAGAGATTTTGTGCTTTGAAAACCCCAGGAGTTCAGCAGTTTTGAAATATCAGACCACCCCTTCTGGCACCAACAACCATGCCATTTTTAAAAAGGCACTAAAATTACCCTTTTTCCCCTTTACTGATTTTTCCCGGTTTAAAACTCCCAAAAATTGCCCTTGACCATGCCCTACATGCCTAAATCCCTGATTTGGGCCGCCATTAAATTGGCTGTTAAAAAAAATTTAAGTTTTTAACGAGGCAGTTGGCCCGGTTACCTAAAAAAAGTGGGCCGGTGGGGGGTGTATATTTAAAATTTTAAAAATTTTATATAAAATTTCTGGGAGTTTTTAAGCCGATTTTTCAGCAAAAAAAAAGTTCTAAAAAAATTCCCCCCCGGGGCTTATATTTCAAGTCCCCTGAGGCGCTCGGGCGCGGGCGTTTGGGCCCGGGGGGGCCGGGGTTTTTGGCCCGGGCGCCGGCAAAAAACATTTCGGTTAAAAGCGACCCCCTCGGGGAGCGCATTAATGAAGGCCGGGAAAAAGGGGGGCCAACAGGGTTCCGGGGCGCTGCGGGGGTTCCGGGCATTGTCAACGACCCCTTTTTCACCTATAGGGCGACTCCCCCGGGAAAGCGCCCACAGGTGAAGGAAAACCACTGGGGGGGCAAAAGGAGCGAGGGGCTCCCTGCCCCCGCAGTGGACTTCGGGTTTGGGGCCCCCATATTTCGGGGCGGGTCCGGATTTCCGGCAAAGGCGGGCGTGGGGTAAACACACGGCGGCGCGGCTATTGAATTCACCCGCCGGGTGAGTGAAGAGGGGGGAGAGAGCGGCCGGGAGGCGGGGGGGGGTGCGGGAAACAAGGAAATTTTGTTTTTTTTTTTTTTTTTTTTTTTAAACTGCCTAAATTTCCTGCCCTATCCCGCCTACACCTGCCTTTTTCCTGCCTACACCCCCGCCCTATACCCCCTTACACCTGCCCAATAACTGCCTACGCCTGCCTTTTAAACGCCTACACCTGCCCTATACTGCCTACAGCCTCCCCTTTTTCCCCCCCTTTCCAGCTGCCCCTATACCTGCCTCCCGCCTCCCTTTACCTGCCTACAGCCGCCCTAAAACCTGCCTCCCAGCCCCCCTAAAAACCTGCCTACAGCCTGCCCTATACCTGCCTAAAAGCCTCCCCCTTTACCTGCCTATATTTGCCTTTAAAACCGGGCCTATAGGGGTTGCCTTTAAAATTTCCTATACCCTGCCATATACCTGCCTTTTCCCTTCGTTTTGGGGCCCATATACCTCCTAAAACTGCTTAGGGGGGAAATATAACTGCCTATTCCCTTCCCTAGGGGGCCCAATATCCCCTGCCTTTTTGGGGACAAAATTAGCCCCCCTTTTGGAACAATATCCTGCCTATACGGTCAATATCTGTTTTATGGGGCCTTTTATACCCTGCCTAAAAATCCCTTTTGGGGTGGAACTTTTAAACGGCCTATGTAATTTTATTTGGTTTCCATTTTTTTTTTTTTAAATTTTTCCCTGCATTTTCTCCCCCTTTAGGCTTAACTCGGGGTCAAAAAGGGTTTTCCCCGTTTTTTGGGGCAAAGTAGGGGGCCTCGGCTTTTTACTGGGTTCGGCTTTCCCTAAAAGTAAAACGGAAATATATATAAAAAAAATTTTTTTTAAATTTATATATATATAATTTTTAAAATTTTTAAAATAAAAATTTTCTCTATTTTCAAGTATTTTATTTTTCTTTGAAACAGAGCTGTTTATTTGGGGGCTTTCCCTTAATATTTATGTAAGGGCATTTCCCTGTATTGCAATTTGGGGGGAATAGGGGCCCGGGCCCCTAATTTTCCCCTTGCTTACGGGTTTTAAAAAAGTCTTAGGGGAAAACATTGGTTGGATGAAAACACAAGTCTTTAAAATTGATGTTTTGCATAATTAGAAAAAAATTTGTAGTGCCCCCCAAGTATGATAAGGGGTTTAGAGTTATTAGCGTGGGTTTTAGCTTTTTCCCTCCCTGATTTAGCGAAAAGTGCTCTTTTCAAAAATTTAAGGGGGTTAAACTTGATTAGGGGGCTTCTTTTGGTTTCTGAAAACCCTACAAAGATTTTCCTCCGCCGTCACTTAAGTAATGGTTTTCCCGTTTTCATTCAAGCACACTGCAACTAAACTTTTCTTTTTGCGTAGCACAGCTTCTGAAAATTTTGGGAAACTTGGCATTCACTTTTTATTGTGTCGTGTCCTATTTATAGTTTTTTTGCTTTTACTAGATATTAAATTGGTTGCTGTGCTGGGGGATTTTTTAATAAATCTGCCCCATTACTAAAATCCCGGGAAAGGGGGACGTAAAACCCCCTTTTTGGGGTTTTTTTTCCACATGAAAAATTTTTTTTTCCCCAATAAAAATTTTCCTCAAAATTTCTTAAAAATTTTAAAACATGTGCAAAGAAAAGGGTTTGTTAAATGTCCTCACATAAAATATTTTAAAAGGGAAAATTAAGTTAAATAAAAATTTATACATTATAATAAAAAGTGGGGGGGAAAATTTTACAAAAGGCAAGGAGTGCCTGAATTTTTTGCCCCAACAAAAATTGGAGTATATGCCTTGCATCATTACATTTTTTGGGGACAACTTTTTTCCCTTTTTTTCCGACTAAAGTAGCGTTTTGTAGCCAAAAATTTTTTCAAATTGGCTAAAAATTGTGGAAAAAATTTTGACGCAAGTATTGGCCCAAAGGGGTTTAAGCCAGTAAATGAGGTGGCATAAAGAAGAAAAATTTTCTCCCAAAAGTCTAGCAAGAACCCCAAAAATTATGGGCACAAACATTGCCCACGGGAATAAATTTGGGGGCATTTTCTGCATGCCTGATTTTGGTTACATGGTTTTGCTGTACCCCAACTGCCCATAGAACTTTTTATAGACTGTGCCCCAAAATTTACTGGCTCTTCATTCGACTAAAAATTTTGGGACCTTTTCTGGAACATTTTGCGGGTTTCAAAAGAGGGGGGGACCCCCCACCCTTCCGCCTTTTGAGGGACATAGTTTTACAATATACCATTAAAGCCTTTTTTGGGGAAACACTCTTTTAAAGGGAAATTATGTCGCCTTTTTTTTTTTTTACTTATTTAAATCAAGCCCCGATCCATATTTTTTTCCTCCAGCCGTTTTTATTCCCTTTGATTTAAAAGTTTTTCTCTTTTGGGCCCGTCTATTTATGATTTTTGGGGGGGACATTCTTTTTTTGCATGTTTTTAAAAGCAGTCAGAGGGGTCCTTTACGGGCACTTCATGAAATTGGGATTTTTTAAAACATTTTCTTTTCCCAAAAATGTTTTAATGGGAAAGGTTTTCACTGGGGAAGGAGGGGGGGGAGGGGGCTGTGACATCTCCTCTTGTGACTGGTGGATTTCTGTGTTATCTGTACACAATGGTGTCTCCTTTCAGTTTGACCCTGCTTTTACTGATAATGACCCACACTGCTGAAAAGCCTTCTAAACAGAGCAGGAAAGTATCAGACGATTATTAGGCTTAAAGGGCCAAAGTGAAAACTACAGGACTTAATAATTATTTAAAAAAATATTGAAAGTGATATGGAAAATTAAAAACAAAAAAAATTCCAAAAAAAATGTGTTTAACTAAAAATGTGAGTTAAACAATAAGTCATTTTTTGATTACACATTCCCTTTAATTTACAGAGTATAATTAATAAATCTCCCCCTTGTTTATGTATGAAACGTACAAAAACATTTTTGACTGCAATATTGTAAAATAATGAATGGATTCAGGAAATGAGTTGTCCGCCCAATTTATTTTTTGATATATGGTTTCTCAAATTAGTCTGATTACAGGTACCTAATATTGGGATACTTAGTGTAATCTGCAGGGATTGTAAACCATCCCAAGTTAAATCATACTTGCCTTTTCTGTCTCATTCTGGGATATTTTTTTCCGCCGCTTGAATATCCTGGTCCACCTGGGAGTTCCCCTAATTCGACTAGGAATAACCATTTTAAGGCAGATTTGCATTAACCTCATCTCCTCTGTATCCTTCGTTGTGTAACAAGTTAGAGGATTGGCAAGTATGGACTAAAAAAAAGCATTACACGTGAAAAACATGGGTTGTCAATGTAATACGGGACATGTCTTTACTGATTAATCAATATAGTGGGGTTCCATGATGGGACTTTTGAGTAATACAAAACATGTTAAAAAATGCTTCCTTTACCTGAGTTTTGTAATGCTTTGTCATCTGTACCCATTGTATAACACTTAAGGCCGCATGTACGAAAACTGTCTAAGTCTAACACTCACTTTGTTGCCCATAGCAACCAATCAGAGACCCCCTTTCATTTCATATAGTGCTCTGGAAAAATCAGAGGGGCACTCTGATTGGTTGCTATGGACAACAAATTGAGTTTTAGACCTAGATAGTTTTCATCATGTGACCCTTAGGCTATGTTCACACGGGCTGATTGAGAGAGTACAAAGACGAGCAACCAAACTTAATAAGGGGAATGGACATCTTAGTTATGAGGAGAGGTTAGTGAATTGAACCTATTTAGTTTGATAAAAGATGGCTTCGGGGGACATGATTAATTTTATAAAATGGTCCCTACAAAAAGTGTGGGGAAAAATTATATCAAGTGAAGCCCCCTCAAAAACAAGAGGACATTCCCTTCGACTAGAGAAAAAAGGATCGGGATTTGTAGTTTTGAAGGGTTAACAGGGGTTTTCTAGTAAGGATAGGTTGTGAGCGGGACCGTCCTTTTTTCGGACGATAAATCCTGGTGTCAGGGACGGCAGGGACTCACACAAAGACACGGACGAGTGAGGCCCTGACACTGGTCTCAGCCTCTGTCCCTGCTTTTGGGGGACAGCCCGACTCCTTCAATATATCGCTTGGCCGCCAACCAGAAGCACTGATGGCTGCAGCTGTATACGAGTGGTTCGACACAGACAGGACAAACAGACAAAGAACAATAAACGTATCGGGCGTCCAGGGTTCGAGGCAACAAAATATGGGCAGCAAGGTACATGAATCGTGAGACAAAGGGAATATCCGTGGGGCGGTCCAAAATCAGCAACGATACGTGGCAGCGCCGGTCACATGCGCAGTCGTGAGACAAGAGAATAACTGGGGTGAAAGCAAAAGGTCAGTAGATACAGATAGACACTGAAAAGAGAACGCAGGCGAACTATAAGGCGCAAGATAACCAAAAATAAGCAGGCAAAGCAGAAGGAGCTGAGAACTTATTAGGACCAGAAAAAGTTAGAACTGAGAGTGCAGATAGTGCAGAAGAAACAATAAGACCACCGAATTGGAGAAGATAGCGCTGATCACTCAAGAGGATCCCACAATTAACCCATATGTGATGCTGAAGATTCCTGCCTACGGCGTTGGCCAGAAATCAAATTAGCAACCAGCACCAGAGTAAACCCAGTTCACACTAGAGGAAGTAACGCGGTATTAGGTCAAAAATCCACGGTTTCACGTCGTCACGGCCGTGTCCGGAACCAGAGCCAAAAGCCGGGGTCTTTCTACTATAGGCACAACTCATGACACCGTACCCACCCCCCTTTATGAGTGGCCACCGGACCCTCAGCAGCGCCTCTAGTTTTACCAGAGTGGGTTTTGGTGGAATTTATTTCCCCTACAGCTTTTGTGAGCTATTCAACTGGTCTGCGCGGACTCGAAGGCGGAGACTATTTCTCCGGCGGGCGGAGCTTCCCACTAATTTTTTCAATTCTCACTTTCGGGCTTTTTTTTAAGAGTCTTATGACTCTTAAACCCAGACACTGCGTGCACACCGAATTAACGGCGGTTTTTTATGTCAGTTTTGCTTCCTGTAATGGCAGAGTCACAGTCGCAACACTCGAGGCCCTCCTCCCAGCAAAAGGGAACAGCTCAACGGAGAAGAACTCAGTGAATTGCGTAATCGAGGACACTACTCGCCGGCAAAAAAACTCATTGTCAGGTTTCTTAATATACAATTCAGAGATTCTCGCCTCGGGGCAGATATTTACGCTTTGCCCCCGAGTGAGGTCTTTGCGGTGGCAATCCTCAGGCTGGCTGCGTGCAGTGCAAATTATCAGTAACATCCTTATCTCAGGTGTCAGCATTTCCATTCTGAAATATCATTGTATTAATTACAGCACACACCAAGGGATCAACAACCCTTCAAATTAGCACTACATGAGTCCACTCCTCACTTCTGATAACTTGTGGTACTACAGTCAAACACAGGATTCACTGAAGGCGGAGCCAGGGCATACTCAAGAATAAATATACTCCGCAGCGAGTTTCTCCATGACAAAAAAACGAACAAGTCTTTCTTCGTATGCGAACTCCCACACCAAAGTGAATCTAGCAAGTAACGATGTTTGATTCTCCACCCGATCAGGCGGTTGAATCTAACCCTGAAGACAAAAAAGGAGCAACTCAATGGAACTAGTTCCAAACCCAAGGCCTGCTACCAACAACATACTGTGATGAAACCTAGCCGCAGCACCTGAGTCGATCTAAGCTTGGACAAGAAAAATTCTAAAATTAGAGACCAAAGTTACATGGCAAAAAAAAAACTTATTACCAGCAGTTAGGAAGGTACCTGGTATTACCCGAGTTACCTTCCTTGAAATTACTCCGGCGTTCGTCTTTTCCTGGAGGTTGACTTGCTCTAGTCGGACTAGTCTCTCAGAACATGGTCACGTTATCCGCAATACAAGCAACGCATACCTCCAGCCGTTGCCTCCTCCTGTGATGCAGCAGATGTATACCCCCAACACCATTCGCGTTCTTCTTCAGGCGAGTAGGTGATGAGGATAGAAGATGGAGAATTTTTCAGAAAAGGTAGGAGGAGGCTTTACAGAAAAAATCTGACGTTGCAATTGAAAACAGCCTCTGCCCCCTTGTTTTTCCTGCGTCTCTCCATCAGTCCCTTCGTCAATGGTCACACTAGAGTCATGACATTCTTCCAATGTTTCCGGGTTGGCTGGTGACAATGGCCTCCTTTACCGCATCAGACACAGCCCTTGTCGAATCAGGGTTTTAAGGGGTTGATCAGACCCACCCAGTCATAGTACACCCTTGGCGAACGCACACAATAGTCTCTCTCAGCCGAGCGGCGGCCCTGCATGAATAGCTAGCAGGTTAGTTTTCTGCCCAATGCCACACGATGTGGGATTGGTCAAAGCACTGGCCTAAAGACTGAAAAAACTGTCAATCTATACCTCCACTCCGTGCTTCTGGGGCATCAGCTAGTGCCCAATCCTGAGGTGGCCCTGGAAGGAGAGATACCCCAACCGCTACTCTTTTCTGCTACAGTGGGAAAGACAGTTAAAGCAAAAACAGTGTGACAGTGATTCCTGAAAATTTCGGACCTGTCAGGGTTTCCATCAAAGCTATCCGGTCAGAAAGCGACTCTTAGACTTGTAACGCACGCTGGCTATTCACAAGGAAGGAGCAGATACGGACACAGACGGAGCGGCAAGTCCAGATACAGCGGTTGTTATGGCATCACAAACGCTGTGCGAGATTTGCTTTAAAAGCGTCCGGCCATCCGCCCTGGCGACGATTGGGTTTGTCAACTCCTCTAGGCGGTCACTGACCGAAACAAGTGGTACTCATGTTGAACCCGACCGGGAGGGTTGACTGCGTCTCGGGGCCCGCTATTATTTCAGGACGGTCAGGGACGCAACCACAAATCACACGGACAAGTGAGGCCCTGCACTGCGGTCCCCAGCCTCTGTCCCTGCCGTCTTTGGGGAACCGACTCCTTAAACTTAGGCCGGCCTCCAACCAGAAGACTGATGGCATGCACTGGTCATACGTGTGCGACACAGACAGGACAAACAGCACAAAGCAACAATAAACGCCAAGTCGGGCGGCCAGGTCGGCGACAACAAATACGCGGCACCACGCTCAGAATCGTGAGACAAAGGGAACTCCTGGGGCGGCCAAAGTCAAAACGATACGGGCAGCGCGTACAGAATCGTGAGACAGAGAATAACCGAGGTGCAAAGCAAAACGTCAGTAGGATAACACAGACACAGAAAAGACGCAGGCGAACTCTACAAGGCAATCCCAAAAAGCAGGAAGGCAGGAAGGCAAGCCCTGAGAACTTATATAGCGAGGAAACAGATGAAAGTTAGAACTGCGGCAATAAGGCAGAAGAAACAAAAGACCAGATTGGAGAAGAATGCTGTCACTCAAGAAGGAGCACAACTTAACCCAGATTGTGCTGGAGAGATTCCTGGTCTACGTGGCCCGTTACCAGAAATCAAGTTAGCAACAGCACAGAGTAAACCAGTTCACACCTAGAGAAGTAACACGTATTAGGTCAAAAACCGACGGTTACGTCTCACTGGCGCCCTGTGGCCGTGAACCAGAGCCAACGCCGGGGGTGTTTCAGGCACAAATCATGACACCTGGCTTAGGTAGTTGAGCTACTCAGCTACCTCGGGATTAATAAGTATAACTAACGCCGTTCCTTAATCTATGGCGTATCCAGCTTTCTAATCATTTTGTCCCTCTGGTAAGAGTTCTTTTGCCCCACTATTTAATACGATTTACAAACATGAAAGCTTATATTTTAATTCTGGTTCTACTCCCTATTTTGGGATTTCTGTCCGTTAATTGATTTTGATAGCGTGGGAGAAATGTGGTCTTATATATTACTGACATAAATTCGTGAGAGGTTATATTAGGGACACACGTCTATCTCCTTTGACGCTCCTCTCCGCGTGTTTCTTGACGTTGTAACGGCATTTAGAGGAGTCCATTTTTCAGTTTATAAAGCAGAAGAATCTTCTCACGTCACACATCAATCACTTCCATGATTAAAGTTTTTAATACTTTCCTAACATGAATTGAAAGAACAAAAAATGACAACATCATGCGCGTCTTTTGTGTGAAATCAAGGCATTTGGACCTATGGTAAGGCCACAACACTTTTATGGTTGCAATATTTTGTCTATTTTCAACCTTGAAGTTTTGTGACGTTATGGGGATGTAGAGCTGGAGCCAACAGTTTCCCTCTATGACAGTAAGTAGCATCAGAGCACCGGGAGGAAGCACAGGAAAAGAGGAAACCCGGGAAACTCTGGGGAAGGAGTCTGTCTGAGAGGAGCATTAGAGGGCAGATGGTTGGTTATTAGAGAGATGGGTGCCACATTTAACAAGAATCAGTTAACTGTTTTAGGAAAAGAGACACCGGGCAATACCTATACTGTGGACTGAGAGGGGAAGCTGAGACATAGGGAAACTATGTGTGGACGGAGAGGGAGACTCCCATTCCACAGGTAGATCAAGTCTAAGAGACCTCAATGTCTAAAAGAACAAAAAGACCCAAAAGATTGTGTGCTGGGCCCTATATGTTAAAGAGGTTTGTTCTTGTGAAAGTTAAATAAACGTAGCCTGGTTATTACATGGATAAGCCCTTAAACTGCAGATCTTGCTGAAAGACAGTCATTGATACTTCTTGTTTAGCGCTTATAATATGATTGAAAACTCAGACTGACAGAGGGGGCAGATGCAGCCCACTACTTTCATCTACGCCTCCACGTCTTGACTCATTCGGCCTCTGCACACACTCACAGAACCCACAAAATTCATACTGCACAACCCTCGGCACACGACTGCACCAAAGAGCTGATCAGAGCTTCCAGAATTT
The DNA here is from genome assembly GCA_025379985.1 of Phyllomedusa bahiana. Lineage (NCBI taxonomy): Eukaryota > Metazoa > Chordata > Amphibia > Anura > Hylidae > Phyllomedusa > Phyllomedusa bahiana. Next base: position 8,806 of record JAODAL010006321.1, on the reverse strand, counting down.
CGCTGCAACACCGAGCTGGAAAGAAACACACTCATTACCTCACATTTAAGTCCGCACTTACCACTGTCCAAACAGGATTTACGTTCCACACGTAAAGTGAAAGGAAATAATTATATGATTCCTTGCTGATTGTGTTTGTCCACTGACAAAGACTTGAACAGTCTATAATTTTAAGGGTAGGTTAATTTTAACATTAAGAGATAGAATATCCAAAATAAAATCCAGAAAATCACATTGTATAAATGATATACATTTATTGGCATTCTGCTGAGAGAATTAAGTATTTGACCTTCCTAAATAAGATCAATCTCATCAGACAAGGCTTTACCCCACAGTCCCTCCCGCTTACCTTTATTCTGGCACAGTCCCCACAGCCCACCCCTATACTGGCACAGTCCCCACAGCCCATCTCTCCACCTGCACATAACTATTCCCCCTTAACATGCTTCTCTACTGTCACTCGTGACAAGCTTTCCTCTGTGCTGTACAAATCCAACTTCACTACCTGTAACCTTGACCCACTGCCACCACACCTCATCCCAGACCTTAGTGCTGTTATCAGCCCAACCCTCACCCATCTTTTCAAACTATTGTTAACCTCTGGTATCTTCCCATCCTCCTTTGAACACGCTACCATCACTCTCATCCTTTAGAAACTATCTCTTGAACCTCCTTCTTGGTCCAATTACATCGCCCCATCCACGTGCTCCATTCACCTCTAAACTTGAACAGCACATCTACCTTCAACTGTCCTCTCATCTCTCCACCAACTGTCTTCTCAACCCGCTGCAATCGGGCTTCCAACCCACCACTCTACTGAAACTGCCCTAACTAAAGTCACCAACGACCAAGTCACTGCTAAAGCCTCACACCACTACTCTGTGCTTCTTCTCTTAGACTTGTCGTCTGCCTTTGACACTGTCGACCATTCACTCCTGCTACAAATCCTTTCATCCCCCGGGATCAAGGACTTTGCTCTTTCCTGGATTTCCTCATACCTCACTGATCGAACATTCAGCACTTCGTCATTTCTCTGCATCTTCTTCCTCCACCCGTCTCTATTGGTGTTCCCCCAGGACGCAATAGCATTCTACATCCGGCTGTTCAATAACCCTCACTATATGCTGACAAGACCCAACTCTACATCTCCAGCCCAGATGTTAACTCTCTACTGTCCCGGATCCCAGACTGTCTATTGTCCATATCTTCCTCCTTTTCTTCCCATTTCCTAAAACTAAATGTGGAGAAAACAGAATTCATCATCTTTTCACTGTCCCACTCTATCCTCCCACAGGGTCTCTCTATCACAGTCAACAGCTCCACACTCTTACAGGCTCAGCAAGTCCGCTGCCTTAGGATAATCTTTGACTCCTCTATGTCCTTCAAATCACACATCCAAGCCCTTATCTCTGCCTGCCGCCCCCACCTGAAAAATATCTCCCTAATCTGCTCATGCCTTAACTTCAATACCCCAAAAATGCTTGTCCATATTCCTGTGATCTCCCACCTAGACTACTGCAACATTCTTCTCTGTGGCCTCCCGTCTAGCACCCTCACTCCCCTCCAAACCATCCTTAACTCTGCTGCCCATTTGATTCACCTCTCTCCTCGCTACTCCTCTGCCTCTAAGGCCCTCCTCCAATCCCTAACACTGTGCTACACATTGCCCATCGAATCCAGTCAAGTGAGTAGTAACCCTGGATACAACAAGCAGCCGGACAATGGGTAGGCGCGAGGTGAAGGCAATTGTGCCTAGGTTCGCCCTAATACTGCTCCATAAGGTGGCGACGCAGGTATAGATGCCGCTCATGAGCTGAGCCGGCCTCCATACAAGCAACTAGCCAAACTTCACATCAGTCATGAGGGGTAGAGTTTACGCTTCGCGCGCCCTGCTGTCCTTCCCCCCCAGATCCAACAAGGGGAGTCAGTGATGGAGTAGGGGCAGCAGTGTGTAATGTTCAGGGGAGGTTGTACATTCGTCCCACCTCCGTTGGCTCAGATCTGGCACGTTTACTTGTCACATGAACGGGAAGTGCACGAGAACATTGTGTCACGAGGGATAGTGGGCGGAAGCTTCGGACTCCCTCTCCTAATTACTCGAATGAAGAAAAAAAGATGGGCAGAAATCCTGACAGGTACTGGTGCAGGAGAAGGAACTGTGGCAGAGGGGAGAGGAATTGGTGACAGAGACGGAACTGTTGCATAGGGGAGAGAGACTTGTGCAGCTCTGAGAAAGGAAGCTGGTATGCGAGGAGATGAGGAACTGGTTTGCAGAGTGGGAGAAGAGGAGCTGGTTCATAGTGGGAGCGTGGAACTGTGCAGGAGAGCTCACTCGGTGCAGAGGGGGGAAGGGAAACTGGTGCAGAGAGAGAAGCTGGTTGAGAAGGAAGCGGAGGAACAGTGAATGAGGGTTGAGAGGAACTGGTGGCATGGAGAGAGGAACTGGTTGCAGGAGAGAGACGGAATTGTAAGGAAGAGAGGAATTGGTACGAGGGGAGAGAGGAAACTGGCAGAGGGGAGAGAGAAACTGGTCGCAGGAGTAGAGGAACTGGGGTGCAGAGGGGGAGAGATTGAACTGGGTGCAAAGGGGAGAGAGGGATACTGGTTGCAGAGTGAAAGGAACTGTAGCAGAGTGGAGAGAGAGCGCACTGGTGGCGCAGTGAGAGAGGAACTGGGTTGCAAAGGGGAAAGAGGAACTGGTACAAGAGTGGGGTAGGAGGACGGTACAGAGGGGGATGAGAACTTGGTGCTAGTGGTGAGAGGAAACTGGTGTCAGAGGGGGAGAGGAACTGGTGGAGAAGGGGGAAGAGGAACTGGTGTATAGGGGAGAGAGGAACTGGGTGCAGGAGAGAGGAACTGGTGCAAATGGGAAAGAGAAACTGGAGCAGGAGAGAGGAAACAGGTGCAGAGGGAAAGAGGAACGTGCAGGATGAGACGGAACTGGTGCAGGAGAGAGGAACTGGTACAGGGTTAGAATGAGAACTGGTCAGTGGGAGAGAGGAACTGTTTGCAGGGGCGACATTTTTGGAGGGCGCCATTGGGCCTGTACTTGCATAGGGCACCAAAATGTCTTCTCCCAGCCATGTCAACTAGGCTCTCTGTAACATCTCCCCTTCATACATCTCTACCCTAATCTCTAGATTTCGGCTCTCACGCATTCTCTGCTCCTTACAGGACCTTCTTCTCTGCTCTCCTTTTATCAGCTCCTCAGACAACTGTCTCCAAGACCATCTCTTGTGCTTCCCCCATAACTCTGAAACTCTCTATCACAACACATTAGACTCTTCTCCACTTATGCTAGCCTCAAAGCAACCTGAAAACCCATCCTCTTCAGGGTAGCCAATAATCTACAATAACCCCACTGCCACTACTCCGCCCCACAAACCATGTCTGCCTCTCACCTTCTGTTCTCTTTCTGTTCTTCCTTGCAGACAGTAAGCCCTCTGGGCAGGGCCCTCTCTCCCTCTGTGCCCAGTTGTTTAGTTATTTATCATTCACCTTAGTACTTGTTTGACACAATGTTATTTATTTAACCCTTCGAATATTCAGCGCCCTGGAACTATCGTAGCTCAAAAATAAATAATGATAAAATAAAAGAAATTATTTCTTAACTATGATCTGTGTCAATAAAAAAAAACATTTCCTATATGCAGTGTAGGTTTAATTCTACCATTTTAAAAGTAAAGACAGGCTTTTGATTTGAATGTATTATGAAATATCCATCTACCCTGAGGCATAGTGATATTAATGGTTTAAACTCTACAACCCTGTTAAACAAATGTGCCTTGATAGCTATTTAATAGTACTAGTATTCTCTCAAGCATGACTTATGAAACGCATTAGGAAGGTAAATATCATAAGTATGAGGCAGAAATCCATATTGCTTTTTGTTAATCACTATCTTGAACCACGAGCTTATCTATAGAGTGTATTGTGATCTTATTATAAAACTTCAGTGAATTTGTGCCTAGTAAACTGTAAATCAGATCAAATCACATTCCTGCCATCTCATGGGCTTGCTTATAGTTTTAATGGACTCTATTAACGTTAAACAAAGAATAAAAGCTTGTAGTCCCAGATGAACAGTATTCTTGTTTTATATCAATGACTCTCTAAGACACATCATATTTTCACAATTTAAGGGGGTTGTTTTTACCCAAACTAACATGGATCCTGATTTGACAGCCACTCCTGGAGACCACCTCTATGTTTCCGAACATAAATACTATTGCTCTGATTGCTGGAATGTCCATACATAAGATGGTAACCCCTTTATTTATTATATTATATTATATATTATTAATAATAATTAATTCTTCATCTATTTAGGGAAGATTTAAAACTTTAATTTGAGACAAAAATTTATCGATTTAGATTAAGGGCAGTTCCACTAAAATCTGGACAGTTAAAGGGGTTGACCTCACTTTGAAATCTACCTATTCCTATATATCTTCTTCTACGGGCTGTATCAGCTCCTCAGGTCACTATAGCTACAGACCTGTTTGATCTCTCCTGATAGGCTGCCAGGACTGGTCGCTATAGCTACAGACCTGTTCGATCTCGCCTCATTGACTGTAGGTGCTGGTAGCTATAGCTACAGACCTGGTGTCCTCAGCAGCTCATTACTACAGGCTAGCAGAAACCAGTAAAACCAGAAAACGCATCCATGAATTAAAAAATGAACCGAGAAAAACAGGACTGAGGTAAGATGGAATCGTTGTAGTAGACAACCCTTTAAGAAAAGTAAGTAAATATGACTGAAAGGCTTGCCTTTAGCTGAATGACAATACGTTACCCGTGCCATACATGTTCATAGTTATTCAGGAGTGTATTTGAATGCCGAATGTTTTCATGTTGTCTGTGTCTTGTTGAACTTTTTTAGACAAAAAAAAGGCACTTTATGGGCAATAGTCATACATTTGTTACACATTAAAATCACAGGATAAGTTGTTTATTGTTTTAAGTATCAATTATTTGCAGTCACTAGTTTTAGAAACATAATTCATCGTAGGGACGCCCCTCAAATGTCATTGCTGTCCTCCAAAAAGGAGAAGGCTGGAATCTATAAAACTGTAATACTGTTTAGATGGTTACCTTGCAAATCAATCTCTGTCGCATAATTGTGCCATCATTTTTAGACTTTTTAGACACTTTCGTGTCAACAAAAAAGTTGTCGCTAAGCTGAAATGGGTTGATGTGCGACATCATGCAACAAAAAATAAATAGGTGGTATACACTAAGCTAACAAAAAGGTGCAATACAGTATGCTACAAATAGGTGCAGTACACTAAGCTACAAAGTAGGTGAATGCACTATGCAAACAGCGTAAACCGTAGGCCAGGGTGGGACAAAGTACTCCGGTGCCCAGATTCAAATAAGGCACAAAGCGGCCCCCCAAATGGAAAATTCAAGCCCACCGCCCATGCCTTCTTGTCTCCTCCTTTTCTGCCTGGGATGAAGTGGCTCCCTAGGCGGTGCACTCTTTCGCCTACCCATCGTTCCGGCCCTGCAGCGTATGCTAACAAATAGGTGGTATAAATTGAGCTAACAAATAGGTGGTATTCACTAAGCTAAGAAATAGGTGCTATAAGCTAAGCTAAGAAATAGGTGCTATGCAGTAAGCTAACAAATAGGTGGTATACAATAGGCTAATAAATAGATGGTATATACTGAACTAACAAATCGGTGGTATACACTAAACTAACAAAAAGGTGGTATTCACTAAGCTAACAAATAGGGGGTGTACACTAAGCTAACAAATAGGGGGTGTACTCTAAGCTATCAAAGGGGGTATACGCTAAGCTAACAAATAGGGGGTATCCACTAAGCTAACAAAGGGGAGTGTATACTAGGCTAACAAATAGCTAGTATAAACTCAGCTAACAAATAGGTGCCATACACTATGTTAACAAATAGGTGGTATACACTATGTTAACAAATAGGTGGTATACACTATGTTAACAAATAGGTGGTATACACTAGGCTAACAAATAGGTGGTATAAATTAAGCTAACAAATAGGTGGTATTCACTAAGCTACCAAAAAGGTGGTATAAGCTGAGCTTAGAAATAGGTGCTATGCACTAAGCTAACAAATAGGTGGTATACAATAGGCTAACAAATATAGGGTATAAACTGAACTAACAAATAGGTAGAATACATTAGGCTAACAAATAGGTGGTACGCACCAAGCTAACAAATAGGTGGTATAAACTAAGCTAACAAATAGGTGGTATACACTAAACTAACAAAAAGGGGGTATTCACTAAACTAACAAATAGGGGGTGTACACTAAGCTAACAAATAGGGGGTGTACACTAAGCTAACAAAGATGGGGTGTACACTAAGCTAACAAATAGGGGGTGTACACTAAGCTAACAAATATGGGGTGTACACTAAGCTATCAAAGGGGGTGTACACTAAGCTATCAAAGGGGCTATACCCTAATCTAAAAAAGGGGGGTGTATACTAGGCTAACAAATAGCTGGTATAAACTAAGCTAACAAATAGGTGGTATATACTAAGCTAACAAATAGGTGCTATACAGTACACTATGCTAACAAATAGGTGGTATTCACCAAGCTACCAAATAGGTGGTATTCACCAAGCTACCAAATAGGTGGTATTCACCAAGCTACCAAATAGGTGGTATATACTGAGCTAACAAATAAGTGGCCTACACCAGGGGTGGGCAATTAATTTTCCCATGGGGCAACATGAAAAGTTGGAAGTTTTTAGAGGGCCAGACTAATATATTTAGCTCAGTTCTATCCAATAACTATATACTATAGACCTCAGAGTCGACTGCTAAGCTCTTATCAATCGACTTGAGGCTTTAACAACTAGCTTAACGACTGTTAGCGACTTCACAGCGCTGTAAGCTATATGTCCCCAATTATAGGTAATAGCCCCCAGTAAGTTATATGTCCTCCAGTAGGTAGGTATATAGGTTATATGTCCCCCAGCGGGTATATAGGCAGGTTATAGGTCCCCCAGCGGGTATATAGGCAGGTTATAGGACCCTCAGTATGTATATAGGTAGGTTATAGGTCCCCCAGAAGGTATGGCGCGTGTGCCCATGGGGAGCATGGAACAAATACAGAAGTGCAAATATGTCTTGGTTTACACCAAACATGAATTGATCACTGCCATTGTGTTCCCAGTCACAACATGGATGCTCATGGTAGCAGACAGAAGTAAAATTGAGGCTTTTGAGATGTGGTACTGGTGAAGATGTCTATGAATTCCATGGACAGCTGGGATCACCCCAAAACATGTTCTTCATTGTATAAGTCTATATTGTCCGTAAAAGGCAAAATCACCAGACATATACTGATCTATTTTGGCCATAGAATGAGGATGAATGCATTAGTAAATGCTAGTTGGCATAGTTAACAGTAGAAAGAAATGGGATACCATACGCACATTAGTTAAATACAATGACTTAAAGGGAACCTGTCACATAGGTTATGCCCCCCTTGCTGAGGGCAGCACAAGCTAGTGTCAGACATGCTGTTTCCAGCGCTGTGTCCCTTATTCTGTAAGATGCTGTAGTTTTTAGAGCATTTACCCCATCAAATCTTATTCATGAGGCAGGTGTTAGCCCTGCCACCACAGACTAGCCCCACCCACATGGCAGTTATTCACATGTTTCTACCTATTCAAAGTAATAGGTTTATCAGTTGAGGTGGGCGGGGCTAGCCTCAGGTGGGCGGGGTTTGAAAAAAGCTGACTCTGAATGACTCTTCTTTCTGAAAACGGCAGATTTGAGCATTAAATTAGACGAAAACTACAGCATCTTACAGAATAAGGGACAAGCGCTGGAAACAGCAGGTCTGACGCTAGCTTGTGCTGCCCTCAGCAAAGGGGGCATATCAATGTGACAGGTTCTCTTTAACAACACAGGATGCATGGGTACATCCTGGTGCCGATAGGGTCCTATGTAGCAGGATTACTCAGTGGCAATTAGAAGCTGACACCCATCGGTAACAGCAGGGAACAGAGCTGGCTCAGTTTCTTACTACTATTGGCACCCCGGAAGCGAGATCGTGGGGCGCCGTTATGATATAACAGCAGCTGGCAGAGTTATGAAAGCAGGAAGTGATAGAACAGCCCTCTTTGTGCACCACTCTGCATTGTTAATTCAATGCAGAATGGTGTACTAATGATCGTGAAAAGTATTAAAAAATATTAAAAGTTCAAAATCACCCCTCTTTTGCCATTTTATAACATACCAATATATTAAAATATAAATAACATTGTAAGTATTGTTTATCCATGCACTGAACACCGCAGAAGGAAAAAAAATGCCAAACGTCAAAAATTGCGATTTTGGAGGGGTCATTTCCCTCCTAAAAGTTGGAATAAAAAGTAATCAGAAAGTTGCATTTATCCCAAAATCATACCAATAAATAGTTACTTAAGCCTGCAAAATGCACCATCATTCAGGTCCATAGCTGGAAGTACAAAAAAGTTATTGGTTGAGAAAATGGCACTGCAGTGCAAATTTAAGAACTAGAGTTTGGATTTTTTTTTACAGTACTAAAACATAATAAAAACCCTACATATCTGGTATTGTCGGAATTGTTTATCAACCTTCAGAATACAGATAACACATGAATTATATCAAAGAGTGAATGACATAAAACCCCTGTAAACATGGAGCAGGTAAGTTTCTACCCACTTACAATTTTTTTTGCGGTTTTCCAGTAAATTCTATGGTACAGTCAATGAACCTTGAAATAGTACATCTTTCCCCCAACTAAAACCCTTTTAAATGTCCTGTGATGGAAAAAAAAAAAAACTTT